>PVIA01008714.1:0-68724 GCA_004024845.1 Tonatia bakeri
ACATTGGTGGGGGCAGGGTTCAGGCCAGATTTCACAATCAAAGCAGGGTGGGTTTTGGAGGTTAGGCTTGGGGTCAGGTCAGTGTGAGAGTTCAGAGGTTGGGGCTAGGGTTGCTGGGTTGCTCTCACCGGTGGTTCCTGAGGTGTAGATAAACAGAGCAGGGCTCTGAGGTGTAATCCCAGCACGCAGGTCAGCAGGCATGGAGTCCATGGGCGCAGCATCAATGGTGGCCCCCACCGCCCCCACACCCGGTGTCCGGGTGGAGAGGCTGAGGTAGAAGCAGCGGATTTTCTCTGCCTGCAGCTTGGGGAGGATCTCCTCCAGGTTCTCCTGGAGGTCTGTAGGGATGGGCCAGAGAAGAAACTGAGGCAAGGCCCACCCTCGTGGTTGGGAGGGGAGACCTGAGACCCAGAGATGGGGCAGAGGAGCTCACTGCCAGCCCCAAAGGATGCAGCCAGCAGACAAAGCTTCTGTGTTCTTCTGTAAAGAACCCCATGAGTACCGTAATGTGCTGTGTATATTGCGCAGTTTTTGCCCAAATTTCTGAGGAAATAAGGATGTGCATTATACATGGGTAGTACTAATTCTGTGTATGTGTATATAAAAACATATTTTTAATTATTTTATTTATGCTTATGCCTTAAAAGTGTATGTCTAGAATGCAATAATGATATCCATATGCAAAATAATATGCTGGAATATGATACTTGATATTGTTTCTAAATAAAAATAAATAATTAAAATATTAAAACCAATTTTTTTTCCTGAAAGTTTGGGCTCAAAATGTGGGAGCACATTATATACGGCAACATACGGTAGTAGCTCTTGGCCAAAAAAAAAAAAGGTAGAAATAGTCTTGGTAAACAAAAAAAACCCAAACACTTCTGGTAACTCCAGTATTACTTTAAAGTTCCAATAGCCTCCGGAGTGAGCCAAGAGGAAGGAACTCCTTGCCCAGCCCCCACTTGGACCCTCTGAAGAGTCTGTGTCTGTCCCCTGCCCCATCCCCTTCCGTCCTCTGGGGTTTTCACCTGGGTCTACCACCAGAACTCGAGCCCCGGAGCTCAGCACCGAGTGCACCAGGGGCACCCCGCGGATGTGTGGGTTGATCCAAGCTACCGCGCAGCCCAGCTTGGCCAGTCCCAGCCACAGACCCAGAGCTGGAATGTACTGGGAGGGCAGCACCAGAAGAGCAGCAGATTCCCTGGTTCCCTGGCCCGCGATGTCGACCAGCTCTGCCTTCAGGGCCCACGCTGCCCGGCAGGCCTGGGTGTCCAGCTCCCCGTAGGTGACTGAGCGGCCCCCGTGTCCCGTCCACACCAAGGTCACGCGGCCTGGCTGTGTGCGCGCCCGCCGCTCAAAGGCATCCACGAAGGTTAAGGGGGGCTTGCGGCTGAAGCGCGCCCTGATGTCCAGGCCCAAGCGGAGGATCCCGATGATGTAGGCCACATCAGCCGGCAGCCAGCGCAACCCCGGGGGTGGCCGTGCGGGCAGCAGAGCCAGCACGAGAGCCACGGTAGCCAGACTCAGCCAGTGGGGCATCCAGGGAAGGAGCCACGGCCTCGCCAGTGCGGCCAGGGCTACCAGCGTGCAGCAGGCAGGGTCCCCCAGGAGCCATCGCAGTGCCAGCGCCACGGCTGCAGGCCATGGGGACCTCCCCAGGCTCAGCAGCAGGAGCAGCAGCAGTGAAAGGCGCAGCCAAAGACCCATTGCACCAGTTCTGTTTAGAGAAGTGACGGCAGAATGCTGGGAGCTGTTGGCGTCGACCTCTGGACCCTGGCTGTTCTGCGCAGTTGTGACAGCGGTGCTACCAGCCCCATGACCATTTATTTATTTATTCTAGACAGAGGGGAAGGGAGAAAGACGGAAACATCAATGTGTGGTTGTCTCTCGTGCGCCCCCTACTGGGGACCTGATCCACAACCTGGGCATGTGCCCTGACTGGGAATCCAACTGGGGAGCCTTTGGTTCAGCGACACCCACTTAATCTGCAGGGAGATTAGGCTTGGCTGGACTGAAGCTCTAGCCAAATGTACAGCGAGTGCTCAGTAACCACTGAAAGTAACTTGTGCAGTGTTCGAATTCAAAACCAGCTCTGACTCCCACATATGTTCTGTGCTCTGTTGTACAAATGTACCTTACCATAAGTGGGGACCATATGTATGATGGGGCCCCTCACCTCTGGTAGGCAGTCACAGGGGGAATTCAGAGAGGCGCTGCCAGTAGCCTGGGATCTTGAGCACCACCCTCCAAGCCATACCACCCCCTCAATGTGCCCCAAAGCCTTAGGGCAGGATGCCCAGGCCAGGGGCCACCCCTATTCTAGAGGTAAGAAAGGAGTAGCCGCCGTCTGAACTGGCAAACTGATTGCAGGGTTTGGTGACAGGAGCTTTGCCACCACTGTCTTCAGCAGCCCAGCAAGAAACCCAAGGGTCCTGGCTGCCACTCTGACACCAGCCCACCTGGCACTCCAAACCTTACCTGCCAGGGCAGTTACGCTAGGGCTCAGATCCCCTCATGACAGCCTTGCTTCAAAGACCCTCTGGGTCCCACAGAACTAAGGTGCTCAACCTCTCCCTGCCCATCAGAGTAGGGAGAGGAGCTCTGAAGTCCAAAGGTCTTAGAAGATCTGGGGGACAGGCTTTAAAATTTGCCTGTTGGACAGCAGCAACAGTGACTGGGGTAGAGACCGACCTGTGACTTCTCTCTGATCCATGGGGCTCTGACCTCACATGGGGCTGACCTGTACCCTCTGCACAGGTCCAAGGGCTCTGAGTCAGGTGCCGGTCACATGTGCACCCCACTCCAGCACAGACAACAGAGCTACCAGATGACCAAACAGACTTGTTTTTGCCCCAGGGAGGGGGCACTGAGCCACGATACCCACAGCCAGTCTGTGGGAGATAGGAATACAAAGTTCAGGAGCTCATAGCTTCTGGGTCTGGGCCCAAGAGCCAGTCTTTAATACACAGTCCATGATGAGTCCATTGGAGCTCCTTTAGGTGCCAGATGTGTGGCTAGGGGAAGACGCCAGGGATCTTGCCCAGTCTGACACTGTGGTAGAGAAGCAGCCCTAGGTGGCACCCTACTCAGGGAAGGCGGTGGGGCAGGAATCGAAGTTGGAGCCAGGAATCCTGGGCCCACCCCCAAGCCTGATAATCCAGTTCAGAGGTGGTGGGGGTCCCAGATCAGCCCCAACCTGACATTACCTAGGAGAGGTCTGAGTTGGGCCCGTGGACAATGGAGAAGAGGAGGGTCTGTGCTCAGGGGACAGCATGGTGGAATGGCTGGACCGTGATCAAGATGCCATGGTGGATTGACCTGGCTGGAGGGCATGTTAAGGGGTCCTATAGTGGGTGTGGCTTAACCCACTGGCTCTCCAGACCCTGTGAAGGGTGTGGCCTACTTCAGGGACTTGGTCAAACCCCTGAGGGACGCGGCCAGGCCTTGTGCCCCGGATCAGGGAGCAGGGTGTGCAGCCAGGTGGCGCTCCAGCAGTGCACGGTGCGAGAAGACCTTGCCGCAGGCGGGGCAGGGCACACGCTCTGGCCGGTGTGTGCGCATGTGCACGTTGAGCGAGCTCTTCTGCGTGAAGCGCTTGGCGCAGACAGCACACTGGAAGGCACGCACGCCCGTGTGAGTGACCATGTGCTTGAGCAGGTAGTCGCGCAGCGAGAAAGATCGCCAGCACACGGCACACTGGTGGGGCTTCTCCCCTGCGGGCGACAGGGTGGGCCCCGCATGTATGTCAGCTGGAAAAAGCCCCTCCCCTTGCCAGCAGGGACTCCCCTCCACTACCCTCCAGGACCAGCCATCAACCCGGAATTCCCCTGCCTGATAGGGACATTCTGGGACCACCCTCCACTCCCAGACCATACTGTCCAACAA
Organism: Tonatia bakeri; assembly: GCA_004024845.1. Lineage (NCBI taxonomy): Eukaryota > Metazoa > Chordata > Mammalia > Chiroptera > Phyllostomidae > Tonatia > Tonatia bakeri. The sequence continues at coordinate 3,889 of PVIA01008714.1, forward strand.
GGACCCCATACATGGCCTGGTGTATCCCCTCCTTTCTGTCCCGCTGGGGCTGCCCTCTCTCAGACCCTTATCATCACACCAGAATCCCACTGACTGTCAGGGTCTCGCAACTCCAACAGGTACCCTCACAGTAGGGAACCCTACCTGTGTGGGACATCACAGCCCATTGGGGCTAGCCTCTCAATGTCCCAATCCCCACCCCTGACAACGAGGCCTCCCCTCCCCCCATTCCTACCATGCCCATAGAGGATTCTGAACTCTGATCTCTGGCCACCATTCTAGGGATGGTCTGGTAAGTCCCTGCACGCTTACACTGGAAGAGACCTGGACATACCTATCTAACCCCTTTCTGCTGGAACCACTGCCTGCTGGCCATTCTAATGTCCCCAGGGAGACACAGCAGACTGCCCTCACCATGGATCAGAGGAGACAGGCTGTGCTAGTCCCTAGAGTCATCTGGTCTAAACAGAAGCCTTTCTCAGAGGCAGGTAGCTGTGGGACAGTGCCTAAGAGAGGTTCTTGCAAACCAACCAGGCTTGGCACCCACCCGGCTAAGGCCACACAAACCTGGCAAATCTTGGCTGGTATTGCTTTGGGGCCCCTGTTCTCTCTCCTTCCTCCCCAAGGCAGCCAGCTGGAGATTTCAGGCAGAGATTTCAAAGTCTAAACTACTTCACAGAACATTGATGCCCTCCCCAACATTCAGTGAAATCCTAACTTCCTGGCCCAGCAGAACTCCCCATGCTGCTCCCACTGGCTTTCCAGACAAATCTTTGCTTTTCTTAGAATCCACCTGGGCCTTTGGCATTCCATACTCCTGTGCTCCCCAGGAGCATCCACAACAATCCTGTGACACACTCAGGACCTGCCTCCCTGACACGCTGAGGTCCAAGAACTCCCTGCAGCCTTGGGGTGCTTCATGTCTCTCCTCCAGCCCTAATTGGACCACCTCCCTTCTTGTTTCCCAAGCTTTCCCAAGGGCAGTGAACCCACACTGCCTTGCAACCAGTCCCCAGTCACTGGATGCACTGACATCCAAGTACACCCATGAAGGCCCCCACAGCACGGCTCCCCAACATGGCCACGCTGCCACCACCACCACAATTCCATTCCTCCTGTCCATCTCCAGCTCCACCTCTGCCAGTTTCCAAAGGGTAGGTTCCTGCCCCACAACCCAGCCTTAGGACACATCCCACACCCCCACACTCCACATGTGTAGAACCTGGGGGCTCGATTTCCAGGTTCCTCTAGAGTCACCACCCCCACCCAGTGCCCAATCCCGCCTTAGGTTTGAATCTCCAATGACTCAGAGGCTGAGACACACCCTGGCTCACCGGAATGGATGAACATGTGCTTGGTGTAGTTTTTCCGTGAGCTGAACGTCTTGCGGCAATGACTGCATTCATAGGTGGGTGGCTGGGAACCCGCAGTTTGCGCAGAGGGGACCAAAGGGGCAGAGGTGCGAGCAGTGGACGGGGCCGGAGGCTCCCCCAGAGTGGTACTGGGGGTGGCCTCTGGCTGGAGTGCAGGGTAGAAGGTGGCGGGGGGTGCGGGGGCTGGTCCGGAGGGTTGAAGAGGGTGCTGCACCGGTGGCCCTGGAGAACCCAGATGAAAGGGGAAAAGGGCTACGGGCGGCCCTGGGGTTTTTACGGCAGGCGGTCGAGGCCCTGATACAACACAGTCGGATGGGGCTGCGGCCTCAGTGGGACAGCTTTCCACAGCTGTGCCCTCTTCCCCTTGCCACACAGAGACGTAACTGTCGGGGAACACATCCTCTGCCGCCGAAGGCCCCCGAAAGAAGTCCCTCCCAGTGCTGTACTCGGAGAGGACGGCGGATCCAGTTGGTTCCTCACGTGCGTTGTCGGCGGCAGAGGTAAGGAAGCCTGAGGGACATTCGGGGAAGGAAGGCGGCGCCTGGCCCTCGCCCGGGCCTCCGCCCTCGCCATCTTCGCCATCAGTGTCGTCATCGGTCTCCTCGTCCTCATCCTCACCACCCTCATCTGGGCCCGCAGGCAGGGCGGTGTCAGTGGCCGACCCCTCCGCTTTTGTTGGCGCAGAGGGTGCAGGTAGCTGCAGGCGCGCGGGCTGACGCTGCTTGCGGCTGTGCGCCGCACCTGGATGGCCCAGGGGGCGCGCGGCCAGCAAGTGACGTAGGCGGTGGCGAAGCTGCGCAGGCGCGAGTGGCGGGGGCACAGGCGTGGGCAGGGGCGGGGGCGCGGGGGTGCCCGGGGCAGGGGCGCGGGTGCGGGCGATGATCTGCGTGCACTCGTCTATGACGGTCTGAATGCGCAGCACTGAGGCAGCCGTGAGCACCTGAAGTGCTTCGCCTTGCGCCACCACCAGTGAGCCGCTGTAGAGGAATTCTACTAGCTGACGCACTGTCTGTGCGGGCACCACGGGTGGCACGCGGATCTCGGAGTGACCAAGCAACAACTTGTCCTGGAAGAAGGGTGAGCCGGCGGCCAACACACACCGGTGTGCACGCAGCGAAGCCTCGCGGATGCGCACTGTCACGTCGCAGAAGTGCCCGCCCAGTCGCTGCCCATTCAGGGTCTCGAGCAGCGAGCGGGAGAAGTTCTGCAGATGGATATGGTGCACCGCCTCCGCCGCCGCCATCTACACCGGAGGAGGGGCATGAAGGGGGGAGATCAGCCAGGAAATCCCTTCTGGTTTAGTGCCCCTGTCCTTTCGGCCTTTGTCGCAGGACAGGGCCCAGGGGCAATTCTCAGCCCTCCCTACCGGACTATTGCAGCGCTCAGCTCAGCACATAGGGCCCAGCTTGACTCCCCTACACACACACACACACACACACACACACACACACACACACACACTTCAGGATTTCTGCTGGTCTCCCCATCTCCACAGTTTCCAGCAGACCACTGAGGGAGGCTGAGGATATCAAAGGCCTACCATTCCCTTTTTGCCAATGTTGCTTACTACTCAGGGGAGAGTCAGGGCTGGCATCTCCTGTCTTGACCCATTCACCCACCCTTTCCTCAACTCCAGTATCTATCTACCTTCCCCACATCCCCCTCGAGGGGGCAGCCCTGTGTAGAATAGGGCAGAGACCTGCATCCAGAATAGGCTCACTCTCTACCAGGACAGTTGATACTCCCTCCACTCGTGGCCTCTTTTACTCTGCCCCTGCCACCCCACCCCCCAACCTTAAAGCATCCAAGGCCCTGTGCAGACCCGGTTCTGCTGCCTCACCGGGCTGTTAACCAGTGTACAGGAAGGAGGTCTTCACAGGGTGGAGTGGCTCAACCTGCTTATTGGACTATAGGCAATCAGGAGTGTGCAGAGTCACAAAAGGTTCAGAATATGTTGGGCAAAAGCCTGGCAAGTGCCCCACAGGAGGAAAACACGTGGTTTCTGGCACACTACAACCCAGCAGCCTAGCACACCATTCCATATTCTTGGAATATGGATGGTGCCTGAGGGACACAGAGAAGGGACTTGTGTGGCCTCCACAGGGGTGTGTGATTGGGTGGGAGTAGGTGGAGCATGGCTGAGCAATCTGGATGCTTCTTGTCAAAGTGTGGCCTCATAGGCCCAGCATTGCCCACCCTCAGGCCCCAGAAAGAGGGGTTACCACCCCTCCAACGGACTCTGAGACTCTGAGCAACTCTGCTACTTCGCCCATCAAGCAGGCAGCATGCTCACTCAACCTCAGTTTTCCCTCTATCTAACAGAAACAAAATGCTTGGCTCATCTCACACCCAGGCCACACATTTCCGGTCTAGGGAAGGAGAACTGGGACACAGGATGCACCCCTGAAATCAGTCTAGCCCATGCAGGGTCACATGGCCCCAGAGTGAGGCCTTCCTTAATCCTCAGCATCTACTGGGGTCTTAGACTCACTCTGTCCTGCTCTTTAAGCCCAAATCGCCTTGCTAGGACCAGACCCCTCAGATCTCTTCACACACCTCCAGGGCGCCAGTCCCGCTGGCTTGGACTGACTCAGTGACCTGTTGGTTTCCCCCTCCCGGTCTATTTCCCACGCCACAGCCAGAGGGAGCCTGTTCGCTCCTAACCGATCGCGACCCTCCTCTGCTCAGAGCCCCCCTGCCCCCAAGAACCCCTGCGAAGAGTTCTTGGCAGTTCCACAAACGAGTCAAGTCTGCAAGCGCAGTTGCCTCTTCCACAAGCATCCTTCCCCTTTCCATTCACCCAGCATCTAAAGGACTTCAAGTGCGCTCCCGGGAATGGGACAGAAACCTGTGCATCAACACTTAGGGCTGGATCCCTTCCTTTTCCGATCCATCCCTCCCTGGTCCCTGACAGGCCCCGAGTCCTAGGTCCAGAGGCAGCAGGGCCTTCCTGGAGCGTAGGAACAAAGGCCACCTGAGGACACGGCCCCTAAGCCATCCCTCCAGGGCAGCGCCGCGTTCCCGACGCCACGCCTTTGACAACGCCGCACACTGAGCCCCGAGCGCCCTCTCCCGCGCTATGCGCCACTGCACGCACCCTACCCTGAGCCCAGCGCCCCTCTCTGGTCTGCGCCGGGTGCACCCGCTGCAGCCCGCAAAACCCGCGTCTCTCGCGTCCGCGCCCCGCCCACGCCCTGAGGCGCCCCCTCACGTCCTCAACGTGCACTCCAAAACTAGTGAGGCAGCCCCTCTCCTGACACGCCCCGGCCTCCCCGCCGGCCCTGCGGCCGGGGGATGCCCGCCCGACCCCACCTCCGGCTCCTCCTCAGGCACTGGGCCCGGCCGTAGCCGCCACCGGCTTACCACCGCCAAGGCCGCACTTCCGGGCCGCAACTCCGGCGGAACCGAAGTTCGCAGTCTCCGCGGCGCTGGGAAGCCCTGGGCGGGAGCACGTTTCCGGCGTTTCTATAGCGATTAACCGCCGCCGCCTCCAGGCAGCAGTTCCCGGGAAACCAATCTCAGATCCAGCGACTGCTGGGCGTCGAGGAATCCCTGGGCCGTGCCATGGTTCCGGAGTCGCCCTGGAGACAGGACGGAGGTGGAGCCTGTGCTGTCAATCCGCAGGCCACGCCCCTGTGCACGTGCTGCGGAGCTGGAGATCTTGTGCCGCATGAAGCCTGCGAAGGCAGTGTGCGTCTGGAGCTTGCGATCGGGTTACACCCCATACGACCTTCGAAGGAAGAGGCCTTGTACCCGTGACAGGAGTGCAAACAAGAGTAGGGCTTGCGAGTGAGGTGGGGGAGCAGACCCCACCCGGCCTTGGAGCCCAACTCTGCCCTGTGCCTGAGCACGGGTCCCAGGCTGAAGGTGAAGACAGCCTAATTGGATGCTCTACCCCTCCCCCGCCCTCCTGCCCCAGGGCTAGCCGTGATAAATAAAGGAAGGCTTCTGGAACTGAATGATGTAGTTCGGAGCACGGAAAAGAAAGGGTGGAGGGGGAGATGGGTGGTACCTCTGCAGGAGTCACAAGGGATAGAGTTTGTGGGAAGAGCTGTCCGGCCCTTCCAAACAGGATAGGTCTGCAAGGGCCTTGACGGGGATTGGCTGTCCAGCACATGCGTGATAGATGGTGAGGCTGGAGAGGTGAGCTGACCTGGCTTTACTCTCTGTTCATAGGGGCTGGAGGGAGGCAGGAGGGCCTGGATCTCAGTGGACCCCATGCCTTATGCAGCAGGCATGGAGTCCATCTTGTTGGAGGGGTGACTTCTCAGCCTTCAGTGTGGAAACAAGGTCAGAGTGCCTGCTCACTACAGCTGTGTTGTAATTGTTTTTGAAGGCCATGGACAGGAGGGGAATATGCTAGGTGGGGCATCATCCTCCCCACTGGCAGCCCCTCCTGTGGCCCATGACCTGAGGAAGCTCATTAAAACCCAAGTCTAATGGCTTCATTGTCTTTGTTCAGAATGTGGATCCCTCACAGTAGCCTGCCCAGTCCACTGTGTCTACCACATTCCACCTCAGCGACCCCCCCTTGATCTCTCCATTTCCTGTCACTGATCATTCTTCTCTGGCCTCACAGGCCCCTTGCTGTGCCCACCTCAAAGCCGACCTGTGCAGTTCCTTTATCCGTAGCACCTCAGACAGCTCAGCTGCTAGCACCTCCCCCAGGGAAACTCCCTGACCTTAAGTTTCCCTCCATCTGTCACAGGGCCTGTGAGGATGGAAGTCATGCCTGTCCTTCACCTTGACATACAGCTGCTGCCCCTACAACTTAACAGAAGTGGAGGTGGCATCAGCTGCTTCACTGTGCCCTGGACCTAATTTCATTGGATTCTGGGGCATTGTAAGTAATCCAATGTAGGGGGGCAAAATTCTAAAAATGCCCTGCCCAAATCCCCAGAATATGGCAGGTATAATCAAGGTTACTAATCAGCTGACCTCACAATGTGGAGATGACCATGGATTGTCTGGGCAGGCCCAAGGTAATCAGCAAGGTCCTTAAAGGCTGAAGAGGAAAGCAGAGATTTGAATTAGGAGAAGGACCTGGGGGCCTTTGAAGGTGGAAGGGGCCACGTGACAGGGAATATGGGAGTGATGGTTGGGTCCAGAACCTGAGAAGACCCCTGGATGATAGCAAGAAAACAGGGATCCTCAGTCTTACAACAACTTAGACCTGGATTCTGTTGGCAACCTGAGCGAGCTGGGAAGCTGATTTTCCCCCATAGGTTCCAGATGAGAGCCCCGCCCCGCCCACAACTTGACTGAAGCCTTTGTGACACCCAGAGGGATGCTGCAGCCTAGATGTCTGACCTACAGCTAGCTATAAAGTGGGTGTTTTAAGCTACTGTGTTTGTGGTTAGTTGTTAGCAAGCAACAAGAAAACAAGTACAGCTGCCAGAGACTCAGCGTCTCCATATAGTGAGTGTCTGATAAATGCCACTATTTCCATGGGATTAATACTTCCCATTGCCTTTCTCATGCCATATGCTTCAGCTCTGCCTTACCACTTTGGTGATCTCATTCTCCTATCCTTTGAGATCCTACAAACGGGGATCTGAGGTAAACCAACTCTCCAGACATATGGCTGAAAGAGCATCAGCGCAGGTGGAAAGGCTTGTGTGAGGACTCTGAGGAGGGAGGGTGTGGGACGGGGAGAAACTCAAGCCCTGACCCCACTCAGGCCTTGAGAAAACATGTTTTGCTTTTCTCCAAAGGCCTCTGTCATAGTGGTTATGGAGGCCTTTTGGGGAATAGCGCAGCTGAAGGCACAGGTTTAATAAGCCAGGGAGGGGGTGATGTGGCCTGGAAGTATTTGAAAATTCTAGGTTTGGAGTCTTCAAAGTAGTGGGGGATGTGAAAGGGCAGGAGACAAGGCTGACCATCAAGGGAAGAACCTGGGAGGTCCCAAGGATACAGGCACAGAAAAGAGCATTAAAAATGGAGCTCCTGAGTGGTTTGTGGAGGCAGGACACCCACCCCCAGGGCTTACTTAGGTCAGGAGTCAGAAAGTTCAGTCCCCAGTTCCAGCTCAACCTGGCTTCCCAACCCCCCTCCACCATCCGTGGCTGAGGCTGGCTTTCCAGTTAGGATCCCTTCTGTGGCAGCCACTGTTTGTGGATGAAGCCTAGCACCCAGTCCACAGTGTCTGCAAGCCCTATGGTAATGGATCTGGGCTGTGCCAGGTGTGGGATGCAGGTTCTAAGACCCAGACACACACCTCACGTACCAGGAGCTTCCCTTGGCCCAAGGGGTCAGATGCTAAGCATGTCCCCAGGAAAATGTGTTCTGGCACCTGGATAGAGTTGAAACAGGGTGGTACCTGACCAGGCAGGTACCAGCAGTGGGGAGGTGCAAGGGGGGTGGGGTGTAGCCTCCTTGACTGGAGTGAGAGGAAATGAGACCTTGGGGGGGGGGGGCAGTGGCAGGATCCTATTGAGACCCCTGAAAGGAAAATGGACCTAGCCTGAGTGGATCCTGCAGAGGCTTAGCAGCAATGGGTGGGGCCATGAAAAGATTTAGCAAAAAAGAAACATCCAGAGAGGTATCAGTGGCTGCCAATGAGGGTGTGGTGTGTGGGTAGGGTGAGGAATATTTACAACACAAAAGGTTTAATTTGCTTTCATATGTAAAATACAAAGAAGATACTATTAGCTTCCCAGAGCAGCCTGAGGAAACCAGGTGGGAAGGAGGAGACCTAAATTGAAGTAATCTTAATCACAACTACCTCTGCAATTCTTTAAGGTCCCCACACCCAGGCTATTCATTGATTTTGAAAAGGCAAAAAGCCCAAGAACAAGGAGAATGATGTAGCATGTGTGAACACTTATCATCTCCAAATTAGCAATTTGTTAATTTTTTAAATTTATTGATAATTTGTAGAGAAACTCTTATTTCAAGTATTTATGCACTCATTGGTTGATTCTTACACGTGCCCCTACCTGGGATCCAACCCACAACCTTGGCAAATCTGGATTCCGCTGTAAGTGAGCTATCTGGCCAGGGCAAACTTTTTCTTTTCTAAATTTGCCTTGTATTTGCGTATTTATTTAGGTCCGGTATTTACTATACTAAAACAAAATGTAAGCTAAAAAAAATTTTTTTTGTAAAGCTTTGTGGCCACAAGGAAATCGTGTCCGGGTGGCACATGTGGGCAGTTCTGTTCCTTAAGGTTTCTGGTTCCTTCCTGTGTTTAACGAATCCTCTAAAACCAGATTAAAAAGTTCTGTTCTAATCCCTGCTGTTCCTGGCGTCTTGGGGCTTGGAATTCCAGTGCGCTGGGCCCTGGGTGCAGGAGCAGGTGTGAGTTTGACACTTTCACTCGCTTCCGCAGCCTTTCCCACTCTTGGACCTCAACTGGCCCAAAGGATTCTCTCATTCCAAGGGCACAGACGATCCGATCGTGTTCAGTAACTTAACCATGTTGTGACCCTTAGCACGCCCCAGTTTCAGAATCTTCCCATCATCCCCTGTGAAACTCTTGGGACTATTCACCCAACCCCTCCCCTCTTTAGGAAACAGCGAATCGAAGCTCTCTGTCGATTTGCTCGAGTTGCAAATTTATACCAATGGCATCCAACTCCCTGAGGTCTCCTTCGCTCTGCCTCTGGCCCTGGCTCCTGTGCCCCTCAGAGGCTGTGAATTGTGTTGAGGTTGGATTGTTTTTCATTCCGGAGCTGTGTCCTTGGCTTCTGATTTGAAAAGCACTTCCTGGCGGACTGAGGTGGGTGACTGAGAGGAAACACCCCCAGCCCTGCTTGCCAGCTGTCCACACCCAGACCTAGCCACGTCCACCGTGATGGAGGTCGCCCTCCTCAGTCCTCTTCATGTTAAGGACACAGATTAACTCTTCTCTTTTAACCTCTGGATGCAGTTGTTTTTCTTTTTTTAATTACAGTTTACATTGGGTGCAGTTTTTAAAAGGAAGAATGGTTTCAGCTCTCTCTCTCCCCTCCCAGAGCACGCTGGATGAAATCTTTTCCAGAGTACTTCCCTTCCTTTCTCCTAAACTCCAAGGGCTCTTCTTCTGCTTCTGTAACTTGTTTCCTGAATAAAATAAATAAAAATAAGAATATTTTCGCCCTGGCTGGTGTAGCTCAGTGGATTGAGCGCGGGCTGCGAACCAGGCATCGCAGGTTCGATTCCCAGTCAGGGCACATGCCTGGGTTGCAGGCCATGTCCCCCAGCAACCGCACATTGATGTTTCTCTCTCTCTCTCTTTCTCCCTCCCTTCCCTCTCTAAAAATAAATAAATAAAATCTTTAAAAAAAAGAATATTTTCCTAATTAAAACACATTCATACAAAAAGAAACAAAAAAAGGAAAGATAAGCAAACAGACAAACAAAGTGAATGATTTGCTAGTTGTCCAAGTTAAAAGCTTCCACAAACCCACCTTGATGGCTGGTTTGTCCCAGCCTGGGACCCATTAAGGGCTCCTTCCTGGTGTTCCAGAAACCCTATTCCCCCTTTTTAAATTAAGGTGAACTTTACATAACACAAATTAACCATTTTAAAAAGAACAATTCGGTGGATTTTAGTATAGTCACAATGTTATATAACTACCACCTCCAACTAGTTCTAAAACACTTTACTCCAAAATAAAAAACTGCAGAAAACTAAAGCAAAATAATAAAAAATAAAAGAACTGCACCTGTTGGCAATCACTCCCCATACACCCTCTCCTTCCAACGCCTGGCGACCCCTATTCCACTCTCTATCTCTATGAATATGCATATTCTGGATATTCCATACAAATGGAATTGTACAATATGTGATCTTTTATATATGGCTTCTTTTTTAAATAAAAGCATTATATTAAAAGATGTTTTGTGTATTGGTTTTAGAAAGAGAGGAACACTGATTTGTTTTTTCACACATTTATGCATTCATTGGCTGATTCTTGAGTAAACCTTGACTAGGGATTGAACCCCCAACTAGTGTATCTGGGTGATGCTGTAACCAACTGAGCTACATGGCCAGGGCCTGTATCTGGCTTCTTTAACTCGGCATCATATTTTCAAGGTTCATCCAGGTCATGCTACATATTATGGCTTCCTTCCTTTTTATGATTGAATAAGACTCCAATGTATGGAAATACATTTTTTAAAAACCCATTCATCAGGTGATGAGCACTTGGGTTGTTTCAACTTTGGCTATTTTGAATAGTGCTGCTATGAACATCCCTGTACAAGAATGTGTTTGAATAACTGTTTTCGAACCCTTTGGGTATGTGCCTAAGGAGTTGATTACCGAATCACATGGTAAATCTATGTTTAACACTTCAAGAAACTGCCGAACTTTTTGCATGGTGGCTGTACCATTTTACTTTTCCAGCAGGTTCCAATTTCTCTACATTCCTGCTGATACTTGTTATTGTCCACTTTTTAAAAAGCCATCTGTCCTAAGTGGGTATCAATCATTAATTTCATAGTGGTTTGGTTTGTATCTCCTTGATGAGGAATGATGTGGAGTGTATTTTCATGTGTTTATTGTCCAGGCCACTTTTATATCTGCTTTGGACCTTCCCTCCTTTTCTCACAGTTGATTACATGCCATAAAATACAGCCATTGCAGCCCTGGCTGGGGGGCTCAGCTAGTTAGAGCACTGTCCAATGCACCAAGGTTTCAGTTCAATTTCTGGTCAGCGCATATGCAGGAATCAGCCAATGAGTGCATGGATGGGTGAAGCAACAAATCAATGTTTCTCTCTCCCTTCCTTTCTAAAAAAAAAAAAAAAAAAAAAAAAAAAATCAATAAATTAAGAAAAACTACCTTAAAAAATACAGCCATAACAGTACCCTTCAAAGACTTTCAGTAAATTAGCATTCATTGTTGTACAGTCACCAGCAAAATCTGTTTTTAGGACCTTTGTGCAGTCTGTGGTCATTTATACTCCAACCCAGCAGCCTAGTGTCTGGTGGAAAACAGTGGACCTTTGCAAAGAGACACCCCCTTTCTGAAAGGGCAGGCTGGCTGCTTCTCTCTCTCCTTCCAACATTTCCTTTAGTGCCTACTAATGGAAAATTAGCCCTGACTAGTATGGCTTAGAGGGTTGGGCATCATCTTGCAAAGCAAAAGGTCACTGGTTAAATCCCTGGTCAGGGCACATGCCTGGGTTGGGGTTTCTGTCCCTGGTCAGGGCGCATAAGAGAAGCATCCAAGCAACTGATCAATATTTCTTCTCTCTCACACTGATATTTCTCTCCCTTCTTCCCTCTCTTCCCCTTTCTCTAAAAGTAAATAAATAAAGTCTTGAAAAGAAAGGTAAAGGAACTCCTCACCGTGGGGAGAGGGTTTGTACAGGTCCCATCTGCATCCCATGCAGAATCTCACTGTTGCTGACCCTAACATGGGGAGCAGGTAGGGGCAGTGACAGCTTGACTGTTCACACTGCCCACTTATGTGTTCCCCCACCATGGCCACATTGACACCACACCATCCATTCACCTAATAGTGTCTGCACAGATGATCCTGGCCTACTCAGAAATCTCATAGGTTGGGAAATTATGTCTTCCAAATTCTAGCATGTAATTATCTAAGCCAGAACAGGGACCATGTGCTCCTCTGAAATACAGTTTCCCCTGGGAAGGCAGGATCTGAACTGAATTCTCAGTGTGCGGCTGGTTTGAAGGTAGCATCAAATGGTGACAGATGGGCTTATTTTTCTGGCAGTCTCCTTAAGAACCTTTAAGGATGCGTGGATAGGATGTACTCATTGGGCATCAGTCAGTGACTGTCACTGTTTTTCTGATGCTTGAGGTACATCATCAGGTTTGGCTTCAGTGTCCTTGTGGCATGTTCCTGTCATTCGTTGGGCACTTCTTACCAGGTGAACCTAGGGCTTTCCCTGTATAGTCCTAGAATCAGTTATTTCCTCTGGTTTCTCTCTGCTAGGGAAGGAATGAAACTCTGGGCTTTAGATGTTTCCTCTCCTTTCCTCCCTTGTGTGTGGGGACCTCCGCCCGCAGAACTCCCCCACTGTTTCGGATGAGAATAAATCTACCAAGACATGATCTGCTTGGGGAGGAAAGATGACCAGTCTCTCAGAGGAGAAAGGTCCTGAACATTTCCTTTCCTGAGTTTTTATTGAGTTCGGCTCACACAGAGATATATAGTATGCAGATAAAGCTCATTAACCAATGCTCGAAAAGCTACAATCATGAAAAACTGACATCATTTACAGATAATAGTTGAAGAAACATGGGGATTGTCTCTGGTCAGGGTTGGCTTTAGTTTGTGTCTGTTTCATAGCAACAGGGCAGAGCAAGCCTCAAAGGAAACACTGTATATTCTTTCTCTGGCCAGATTCCTCCCCAGGAGCCGTCTGTTCCAGTACAAGGTTGCACCTGCCTCCAACATAGTTCCCAGGCTGAGTCAGGTGGGAAGAGCAAAGCAGCCAAGAGACTAGGAGACTTTTACAGAAGGACTGAGAACTGAGGCTATGACAAAGCCAAGGGGTGAGGGTCTTTCTGCCCCTTCTCTGTAGACCCCTAAGTCTTTCCCTGATATCCTATCTTAACTGTGCCTGTCTTAGGTCACCCCTCCCTTGAGGGATTTTACCCATCATTGGCTTAGCAGTCATCCACCCGGACCAAGCAGGGGGAAATGAGGGAGGCAGGGGCTGTGCTCCTGCCATGAGGATATGTTCTGTCTCCTTAGTGGCTCATGTCCCCAAGGCCTTATCACTCAATTCTATCCATGGGACCCTTGTTGTCTATTATGAGGCTACAGTTTTTGAAACCAGGCAGAATGACTCCCCCGTCCTGCCTGGGGGCCACACAGATTCCCTGGGAAGCAGCAGATGGAAGGGGTAAGGGTACCCACTAAGCTGGACTCATACAGGCTGTGGGGCTCTTGACACCACCTTCTCTTTGGGGATCAGTTTTTGCATCTGTGAAATGTGGATTGCAGTACGTTGACAAATGACCCCCAAGGATGTATACATTGTAATCCCTCGAACCTGGAAGTGTTACCCTATAAGGAAAAAGAGCCTTAGCAATTTTGATTAAAGATCTTGAAATGGGGAAGATATCCTGAGTTATTCCAGTGGGCTTTCAATGTAAATGCACATGCATCCTTTTAGGAGCAAGGCAGAGGCAAATCTGACAACCATCTTAGTCTCCTTGGGCTGCCATAACAAAATACCATAGATGGAGCTGCTTAAAAAGCTGAAATACTTCTCACAGTTCTTGAGGCTGGGAAGTCCAAGATCAGGGGGCTGGTGAGGTAAGTTTCATTCTGAGGCCTCTTCACTGGGCTTATAGGAAGCTGTACATTGCTCTGTGTTCACATGATCTTTGATTGTGACCAAGCTTTCTGGTATCTTTTCTTAAGAGGATACTGATCCCATCACAAGGGCCCCAACCTCACGACCCAACCTAAGTCTAATTATATCCCAAAGGCCCCATCTCCAAGGGCATAGCACAAGGGCAAGGCTGAAACACATGTACTTAGTGGCGGGTACAATTCAGTCCATAGCAACAGTCCCCAGAGTAAAAGGCTGTGTGAAGATGTTGGTCTTAAAGACTGTCATGACAGAGCCACAGCTGTGGAACCCAGGATCTTCCCCTGGAGCCTCCAAAGGGGGAGCATGGCCTTGCCCACAGTTTGGTTCAGAATTTTGGCCTCCAGCAGTGTGAATTGGATTTAAGCCATCAAGTCTGTGATAATGTGTTACAGTAGCCACAGGAAACAGATGAAGGGACCGTGGTAAACAGATTTTAAAGGGTGATTGAGAGGATCTGGCCTTCTCTGCCTTGCCTATATTTTCAAGCTTGTCTTCTGCTTTATCTCTCACCCATCCATTCCCCTCGGTACCCTTGAAATGGGAATCAGATCAAGCCATTCCTACATACAACTTAAAAATATCCCACTGAAAGCCACAGTGGCTGTGTTTATAATCACACAGCAGGCAGAAGACCCAAGCGCAAGTGTGGTTCATAGGAGAATGCAAAGCATGCACAAACAGAAGGGTATCTGAGCGATGGGACCCACATAACAAGGGCCACACACAGCCATATGGATGCATACTCTGGAATGAAGCCAGACAGGTTCCACATACAGACCAGCAAAGCTCGTCTGTATTAGAACTCAGGATGGCCTGGGTATGAGGGCCATTGAGTTCCTGGGCGCCAGAGACATTCCTTTAAAAAAAATTTACTTATTGATTTTTACATGTGAGAATAAGGGGTGGAGGGGGGAGAGAGACAGAAACATCACTTTGTTGTTCTACTTACTTATGCATTCATTAATTGCCTCTCGAATATGCCCTGACCAGGGATCAAAACCTCAACCTTGGCATATTGGGACGACCCTCTAATGGATTGAGCTGGCAGGCCAGACAGCATAAGGTGACACTGACTGCTCTTCGGTGTGGTCTACTGGGGGGACAGAGGCAGGATGTACCCAAGTTGTGTGGAACACCAGGACAAGCTGTGTTGGACCTCTGGATAGGCTGATTCCTGAGAGATGACCTCTGAGCAAGGCTTCTGCCCTTGCTACACCCACGCTAGATCAGCCAGTTCTGGGATGCCCTCTTGAGCTCCTGAGCTTGCCTGAGCCTAGTTTCTCCTTGATCCCACCCTCCCCTATTGCTGTCTGTTCCAGAAGCCTGGTTTTCCCCATTTAGACAAGGGGTCTGGCAGTGGCTGCCATGTACTGGAAAGGAAAGGTCCTGGGTCCAGAAGGAGGAAGGGGAGACTTTTTAGAGAGAAGAGCATGGGCCTGTGGCAGGTCTTTGAAAGAAACCACAGGACCAGTTGCCAGTTTAGTCTAGGGCCTATAACAGGGGCCCAGCTACCTCTAAGCACTTTCTACTACTCCTCAGCACATTTCCCTACGTGCCAGGTCAACCTCAGGGCCTTTGCACTACTTTCTTTCTGCCTCAACTGTCCTTCCTGCAGCTGTTTGGAGGTACCCCTTAGGGGAGTCCCCTTCCATACTTCTTACTATCACCTACTTTATTTGACTCTTTGGTCCCTGACAACCGACCCACGTCTGCCTCCCGTGATTCTAATGCCCAGCGCATGATGGAGTCATGGAAAGAGTCCCGCATATATTACTAAAGGACACCACACCTCACTTATTTCCGTGTCAGGCACCGATTTTCCTTCCCAATCATCCAAGAGAGGTCCAGCCGGAGCCTGGGGCTGCAGACGAGAAGGGAGGGCCCAGAGGGGGGCGGAGCCTCACTGTTCGTAGCTGAGGAGGCGGGGCCGCAACTGGGCTGGAACAAAGGCCCGCGCTGAGACAAAGCACCCCCCACCCCCGGCCCCCAGCCCCGCCGGGAACAAAGGCAGGCCACACCCGCCCCGGGAGCGCCAGATACGCCTCAGTTGACGCCTGCAGGCGCTGGAGGAGACGATTGGGGGCTGCGCTTGTGACCCTGCAGCTGAGTGCGTGCAAGCCGGAGAACGAGGGGAGGGTCCACGGCTGGACGCACAGGCCTTTCGGATAGAACACCAGATAGAAACCCTCAGATAGAATTCACCCCCAAGGATCTCCCATCAGAATTCGGCCAGCGTTGAGGTTCGGGTTGCCCACCCGAAAAGCATCGCAGACCTTCGTCTCTGTAGCCTTTTGGGAAATCGGCGGGTTTCAGTGTTTTTCATGTTAAACAATAGAAAGGTTAAAACCCAAAAGTCGGCCTCCTGCCTCTGAATGTCACTAACCCCTGGGCTGGGGACCCTGTTCGCCTAACGCGTGCTCCGTATCTCCTCCAGGTCTCAGCCCCGCCCCGTCACACGAACGCCCGTGACGCAGCGACTGGAGACGTCTCCCCGCGGCCAAAAAGGCGGGGATTGAAGTGGAAGCTCGGACTGCAGACCCTCTGGCGCAGTACAGCACTCAACTATGGGGCAGAGGGAGGGGTACCAAGCTCTAACAACGAGGCGCGCCCCGCCCACAAACTAAGTTGAGACAGTGACGACACAGATGCCCCGCCCCTGCCTCTAGGGCCGCACCGCCCTGGGGTATGCGAAGGTGGGAGGGTCGTACTCCGGCGCTTGCGTACTCCTGTCTCCGCCAGCCGCGGCCTATCCCGGTCCCACCCCCGGGAGCAAGATTTACAGCGCGCATGCGCGGCGGCGTCGGCGCCAGTTATTTCTGTCCCGCCCCCCGGCCTCTGCTCTTTCTGCGAGTGGGCGCGCGATCGAGCGGTCGTTCGCGTGGCGCGTGTCGTGCGTTTCCGAGGCCTCTGAGGGAGGGAGCGGGAGCAGCGGCGGCAAGAAGCGAACAGGCAGTAGCCGACCGGGCCTCTGCAGCGCTCCGCGCGCAGCGGGCGGCGGCCCAGGCGGCGCTCGGAAGCGCTCGGCCTCGCAGCGGCGGCTGCGACCCAGCCGTTGGCGGCGAGTGTGTCTGCGCCTGCGCGGCGGGTCCCCCAGCCCCTACTCCCCCCCCCCGGGGCGCCCACGGCGGCGTGAGAATGGCGGCCTCGGCGGCAGCGGCTTCGGCGGCGGCGGCAACAACCGCCTCGAGCAGCCCGGGACCCGGCGAGGGGTCGGCGGGCAGTGAAAAGCGTGCCCCCGCTGCGGCCGCAGCTTCGGCTGCGGCATCTGCTTCGGGTTCGGCCTCCGCTTCGGCTTCGGCGTCGTCGCCCGCGGGGGGCGGTGGCGAAGCGCTAGAGCTTCTGGAGCACTGCGGCGTGTGTCGGGAGCGCCTGCGGCCGGAACGAGAGCCACGCTTGCTGCCCTGTTTGCACTCGGCCTGCAACGCCTGCCTCGGACCGCCGGCGCCCTCCTCCGCCAACAGCGCGGGGGACGCTGGGGCGGCGGGCGATGGTGCCGGTGAGTCCTGTCTGGCCCCTCCCCCATCTATGGTCTGCAATCCGGACTGGGCGGTAGCGGTGGTGAGATAGTGCCTGATCGGGAGGATAGTGATTAGAGGGATGGTGGGCCGGATTGGGTTCGGGGGTGCGGTGAGATAGGGCGTCTGTTTTCCAGTTCGACGAACCAATTTGGCTTCTGCTGTGGGAGGGGAGGGGCTCGCCCCTCACTGACCGCGGTTGGGATCCAGTGGTGGGGGTGGGGTGGCTTTAAGTCCTGGATGTGAACGTGCAATGGTTTTGTTGGTTCCTACTCTTCGCAGTTGTGGACTGTCCCGTATGTAAGCAGCAGTGTTTCTCCAAAGATATTGTGGAGAATTATTTTATGCGCGACAGCGGCAGTAAGGCTCCCACTGACTCCCAGGATGCGAATCAGGTATGTCCTGCCTTAGCAGGAGGTTTTGGCCATGGGGACCAGGCACTACCCCAGGCACATGGTTACCAGGTCCTGGCTTTACTTCGCCAGCACTGTAAGGCTCTGGGGTGGCCATAAAAGCAAAAACAATTACCTTGTTTTAAGTTCTTTGGGATGTAAATGCAGACCTATTTGGTGTTTGTTTCCTGACTCTGCCTTTGCCCAGCAGTGCTGCACCAGCTGTGAGGATAACGCCCCTGCCACCAGCTATTGTGTGGAGTGCTCCGAGCCACTGTGTGAGACTTGTGTAGAGGCACACCAGCGGGTGAAATATACCAAGGACCACACTGTGCGCTCCACTGGTATGCAAGGTGGACAGGGTGGTCCAGGTTGCCTTTGTATTTTTGCCATCAGCTGTTTTTGGTGAGGTTGCAGGTGGTGGGTATGAGTCTCTGGAGATTCTTTAGGGGTCACTGCTTAAAAGTCTGGGAGGCAGAACTGTGGAGTCTGGGGCTTCGGTGTGTAGTCTGTTGGTCTAGGTGGGAAAGGAAAGGTCACAGGCACGTGCAGACAATGAAATACAGGGTGTCTGACAAAGGATGTGAAGGGCACCCTGGTGTTGCCTGGTGCCTGACTTAAGGCTCTAGGAGAAAGGCCTCTGGGCCAGAACAGTGTGTTGACAATATGGGAGAGCCTTTAGGTCATTAGTGACAATGAATTTTGGAAGTGGCTTATCTTTAGGGTGTATGTGCCAGGTTTTCAGATGTATCTGTAAATGTGCTCACAGTGGTGTGAAGATGGTTATAATAGGTTTCTGAATCCACCTTGGTTTTTGGTCTGCATCTTACCACGAGTGGCCTTTTGGTAGCCATATCACAGCTGCTCCAGACCAGAGGACAGTACTGGTGGGAAGATGAGGATTGAGATGGTGGCTGTGGGGCATGAAGTACCAGGAGGGAAGAGCAGGTGTCCACAGGTAATTCTGGGTTTTAGGGAAGGGTTAGGGTGCAGGAGAAGGCAATATTGGAGGAGCTGAAACTAGATTTGTCTCAATGTCATATAGCTCAGGCTGGGTTGGCATAGCCAGGGGGTTTTGGGGATTGGGGAGGAAAGAGGAACAGACTTCCAAGCAGCATTCTAATGGTGACAGGCTCTGGGACAGGACAGGAGGGCATCCACATGGTGTCTTGTTGTTTGGGTGGTAATCGGGCACCTTCCCCCACAGTGAGAAGGGGTCCTGACACCTTTCTGAGGGTCCTGGTCTGATAATCTCATCACTCAGTGTGAGAAGGCTCTAAAGGGCCTGTGGGTTTTAAGAGGTTCATGGCCTCTTAACAGAGGGGAGAGGAAGGATCACCAGGTCTGGCTCCTGAGGAACTTGCCTGGATGGTAGTCTAGGCCCTGATTTGCTTTCTGTGTGCCAGAGAGCAAATATTGTTTGTCCTGGGACACATAGTAGCCAGTTTCTCCTGGTTTGTCGGACAGAATCTGGGTGTGGGTGAAAGGGGCCCGGGGGGAGGGGTTGGAGGCATAGAAGTTCTCCAGTGTCCCTGGATACGATTCCAGTAGAGGAACAATAAGGGGTGGTCCCCGGGCCACAATCCTCATACTTTGTCACAGCCAGAGCTGAAAGGGAGATAGATTTGTTGGGGGTAGGGGGTACGTGGTCTCTTGATTAGGCTCAGGTTAGGGAGTTTTGAGAGCAAGGATCTGGTCTCCAGGGCTCTTCCTTGGCCACTACTGCAGGGTCCTCTATGTTTCATAATAGATAGTCCAGGGCTGCAGGACAGGCATGGAGTGAGACCCCCTGACTTGGAGGGACTGAGCATGAGTTCTGTTCTTATGGTACTCATTCCCTAGGGCCAGCCAAGTCCCGAGATGGTGAGCGCACAGTGTACTGCAATGTGCACAAGCACGAGCCCCTCGTGTTGTTCTGTGAAAGCTGTGACACCCTCACCTGCCGAGACTGCCAGCTCAACGCCCACAAGGACCACCAGTGAGTCCTGAGACAGGGGCAGGGGCTCTGCCCAGTCCCATGCTCAATGCCCAGGCCCACCTCTGTCTGCCCTCAGATACCAGTTTCTGGAGGATGCAGTGAGGAACCAGCGCAAGCTCCTGGCCTCGCTCGTGAAGCGCCTTGGAGACAAGCATGCGACACTGCAGAAGAACACCAAGGAGGTTCGCAGCTCGTAAGTGGATGCCTGGGCTATGGGGGTGTCCCCAGGTGAGCACCTTGCCTGACTAGACCTGACCTGGCCCACCCTCACCCCAGGATCCGCCAAGTGTCTGACGTGCAGAAGCGTGTACAGGTGGATGTTAAGATGGCGATTCTGCAGATCATGAAGGAACTGAACAAGCGGGGCCGGGTGCTGGTCAATGATGCCCAGGTATACCTGCAGGGAGGGTCCTGGGGACTGGCACCCTCTGCTGGCTGCATATGCCCTCCTTGTGTGGGGAGGGATGCTTGGGGCCTTTTGCTTCCTGATGCCGCCTCTTCGTACTCACAGAAGGTAACGGAGGGGCAGCAGGAGCGCCTGGAGCGGCAGCATTGGACCATGACCAAGATCCAAAAGCATCAGGAGCACATCCTGCGCTTTGCCTCATGGGCCCTGGAGAGTGACAACAATACGGCTCTTCTGCTGTCCAAGAAGTTGGTGTGTGCTGGGCATGCCTAGGTGATGGGCTATAGGCAGGTGCTGCCAGCATCCTGGTGCCTTGTTCACTATCTGGGAGCTCATACAGTGCTCCACCCCCAGATCTACTTCCAGCTACACCGAGCCCTCAAGATGATCGTGGACCCTGTGGAGCCACACGGCGAGATGAAATTCCAGTGGGACCTCAATGCCTGGACCAAGAGTGCTGAGGCCTTTGGTGTGTCTTGGTCTTCCCCTTGGTGCACTTGCTATCCCTCCAGGCACTGCGCCTTATGTCTGTCTCCCTCTCGCAGGCAAGATTGTGGCAGAGCGTCCTGGCACCAACTCCACAGGCCCTGCGCCCATGGCCCCTCCACGGGCTCCAGGGCCCTTAAGCAAGCAGGGCTCTGGCAGTAGCCAGGTGAGCAGGGGAAGGGGACTCTGGGGGGAGGAGTGGGTCTTGGTCTTTGGGGCACCTGCCCACTCAGGTCCAACCTGCTTTGTCCGTAGCCCATGGACGTGCAGGAAGGCTATGGCTTCGTGTCAGGTGAGTGAGTCTGATCTACCAGTAGGGGGGAGAGCTCCAGTGTGCTAACTCTACCTTCCCACCCACTGTCTCGTCCTCTGTATTTCTAGCAGACGATCCTTACATGAGTGCAGAGCCTCACGTGTCAGGCA
Organism: Tonatia bakeri; assembly: GCA_004024845.1. NCBI lineage: Eukaryota > Metazoa > Chordata > Mammalia > Chiroptera > Phyllostomidae > Tonatia > Tonatia bakeri. Next base: position 24,746 of record PVIA01008714.1, read on the forward strand.
TGAAACGGTGAGTGTGGCTGTCCTTTTGAGCCGGGTGGCCACACAGACAGGGTGTTCACACCAAGCCACATCCACAGGTCCCGCTCAGGTGAGGGTGAAGTGAGTGGTCTCATGCGCAAGGTGCCACGGGTGAGCCTGGAGCGCCTGGATCTTGACCTCACAGCTGATAGCCAGCCGCCAGTCTTCAAGGTCTTCCCTGGCAGCACCACTGAGGATTATAACCTGATAGTTATTGAGCGTGGGGCTGCAGCTGCAGCTGCTGGACAGCCTGGAACTGCGCCCGGGGCCCCTGGGTCCCAGCCCCTCCCTGGCATGGCCATTGTCAAGGTGAGTCTGCCCCCAAGTCACCGTGGCTAGAAAATAAATGACATCTGCCTAGGCCGGAACCCTGCTAAATCCCCAGCATTTCATTTCAGGAGGAAGAGACAGAGGCTGCTATTGGAGCCCCACCTGCAGCCACCGAGGGCCCTGAAACCAAGCCTGTGCTGATGACCCTGGCAGAGGGCTCGGGTGCAGAGGGCCCCCGCCTGGTCTCACCCAGTGGCAGCACTAGCTCTGGCCTGGAGGTGGTGGCTCCAGAGGGCACTTCAGCCCCCACTGGTGGTCCAGGTGCCTTGGATGACAGTGCTACCATATGCCGTGTCTGCCAGAAGCCAGGCGACCTGGTCATGTGCAACCAGTGCGAGTTCTGCTTCCACCTGGACTGCCACCTGCCAGCCCTGCAGGATGTGCCAGGGTGCGAGGCTGTGGGATGTGTTTGGGGGGTGGGGATGCCACATCTGCACAGTTCCTCACTCTTGCCTCCTGTAGGGAGGAGTGGAGCTGCTCACTCTGCCATGTGCCACCTGATCTGAAGGAGGAGGATGGCAGTCTGAGCCTGGATGGTGGTGATAGCAGTGGTGTGGTGGCTAAGCTCTCGCCAGCCAACCAGCAGGTGAGTTTTGGGCCATTCCCTTGGCTGCCCAGCAGCTGCAGGGAACCCCCACCCCCCAGTGGCTTTGACATCTTCCCCCAACTGTCTACAGAAGTGTGAACGTGTCCTGCTGGCCCTGTTCTGCCATGAGCCCTGCCGTCCTCTGCACCAGCTGGCCACTGACTCCAGCTTTTCTGTGGTGAGTCCTGGGACCTGAGGGGGCGGGGGTGGGCAGGGGCTCCCTGGCCTCACCTTCATCCTGTGGTCCTCTGCCTGTAGGATCAACCTGGTGGTACCTTGGACCTGACGCTGATCCGCGCCCGTCTCCAGGAGAAGTTGTCACCCCCCTATAGCTCCCCTCAAGAGTTTGCGCAGGATGTGGGCCGAATGTTTAAGCAGTTCAACAAGCTGACAGAGGTGAGCCTGTGGAAGGGCTGGGGCTGGGGCTGGGCCTGGGGCTGGGGCGAAGGTGGGGAGATCAGGGAACCACCCCTCCAATCTGCCTGTCCAGGACAAGGCGGATGTGCAGTCCATCATCGGCCTGCAGCGCTTCTTCGAGACTCGCATGAATGAGGCCTTTGGTGACACCAAGTTCTCAGCTGTGCTGGTGGAGCCCCCACCGCTGAGCCTGCCTGGTCCAGGCCTGAGTGCCCAGGAGTTGTCCAGTGGTCCTGGTGATGGCCCCTGAAGCTGGTCCCCCTGGGCCAGCTCAGCCTGCCTGGGTCTTGTTCTCTCAACCCCATCCTTTCCTTCTGGTGGCCTGGCTCGCACTCCTTGGTAGCCCCATTTCCCAGTCCCTCACAATACGGTTTTTACTTCTGTGGATTTAATAAAAACTTCACAAGTTCCTTGGGCCTTGGTCAGTGGGGACAGTGTTCCTAGGACCTGCTCTCTGCCTGTATTTATGCTCCCCAAAGTCAGGTGGGCCGAGTAGGGATATAGGCACTCCCCCACCACCGCCCCCCCATCATTTACATGTCCTGGGAGTGGGGAGGAGCATCCCAGTTTGGATTCGGTGATGGAACACCAGGTGTTTGTGAGGGTACCTACATCTCTCAAGTTAAGAAAAGCTATGCCTTGTAAGTGGGCTGTTGCAAATCTGTGGGTGTGCAGGGTGAAGCCTCAGTTGTGTGAGAGATACTGGACCTGGTCCAGTGGCTGTAACCACTTCTGTGAGCTGGGTTGGGAGACTGCCACCCTGCCAAGCTCAGTTGGGAAGTACGTCCCTGGCAGATAAGATTAAGCTTCTAGGAATACGCCATCTTGGGGTAATAGGGTTGAGGCACACATACTCAATTCCTGGGTTAGTCCATTCCAGCCCACATGCAACTCATCTGGTATTTGGTCCCTTGATAGCCATGCTGACTTGGCCCACATGGAACCTTGAGAGTAACTCCTAAGGGATCCCAGACTGGCCCACAAGAGGCCAGCCACACAGGCCTAGGAACTAGTGTCCAATCTCTTTTATTACAGAAAGGGCACAGTGGAGTGAAAAAAGCATTGACTGGGCCCCTAGGGTGGCCTGGGGCTGTCAGTCTCTCCGCAGGTTTTTTAGGCGTTCCTCTAGGTCTGCATCAGCATCCACCAAGGCTGAGGCTGCGGCCTCGGCTTTCTTCCCGCCAGTTGCCACGCTGAGGGAGCCTCCGGTGGAGGGGAGGTCTGTGGAGACAAGGGGTTAGAGATCCTAGGGAGCAGCAGTGGGGGCAGGGGGGAGGTGTGTGTGGGGACCCAGGCCCAAGGTTTGTAGCACTCACTGGACAGCTCATCTGTCAGGCTCAGACCCAGTTCATCCAGGACCTGGGACACGACAGCATCACTGAGGAAGAAAAAAGGGAGTTCTGAGGGTCAGTTAGTCCCCCTGTGAGGGCCAGGCCTCCACTTCCAGCCCCCACCTCTCCACAAACCTCTCCTCTTCATCCTCCTCGTCACCCATGGCATCATCAATGGCGTCGTTCATCATCTCCTCTTTCATGTCCATGATCTCTGCCTGCCGCTCAAACTCCATCATGATCTTCTGGATCTGGGGCAATTTCAGCTGCAAGTGGAGGGAGGATGAGTATGGTCCCTGAGGTTGGGGCTGGTAGTGATGGGTTTGGGGAGAGACACACCTGTCTGTTCATGGTGCCCATGGCCTTGGTGACGCCCTTCATGGCTTGCGCCATCGAGTTGTTAGACTTGAGTGTCTGGATCTTGAGAGACACAGCCTGGATGTTGGCCCGCATCAGCACAAACTTACGCACATAGCGACGTGTTCGCACCAGGTCCTTTGCCATGATGCGCACAGCATCCTGAGGAGACAAAGGTGGCAGGGAGCCACCATTCCCATGGAAGTGTTCAAAGAACTCTCTGTGGCTAAACTGCTCACTGCTCCCTCCCAGCCATTCCAGGCTCCTCTAAACTGCTCACTCCCTGGCTGGAGTCCCTCCCTTGCTTTAAAACACCCATTCCTGAATTTTCACTCTGGCCAAAGAATCTCCCTCCGCCTCTACCTCACTTACCCAAAACTCAGCTGTTGACTCCCTAAACCTCTTCCTGGCCTTGCCTATCCCAGAAAATAGCACTGCCTCAACTCAGCTGATCAGGCCAAACTCCTCACCAACCCCATGCTCTCCTCATTATTGGTTCAGGCAGGCTATCCTCTCCACCTGCAGGTCAGTGTACTCCAGGCCTTGTCTCCTGCAGTAAACCCTTCCTGTTTCAACTGAGCTCACCTGCACTCCTTCATCTAGTATTTGCTGCTGCAATCTCCACTGGCTATCTTCATTCCTCAAGATTTGCCCTGGATATAACCTCCCAAGAGGCTTTACAGACCCCCAAACTAGGAAAGTGCTGTTCACCCTTCACTCCATTTCACTCAAAGCACCTACTTGTTGGTGTCCCTTTCTGCTTGCTGTCATCATAGCAGTGACCACGCAATAGCACCTAGTTCTCTGCCCCAGCTCCTGCCCAACTGAGCTTACCATCTGGCCCTGCTTGGCCATTTTCTTGATGTCTGCGATGATTTTCTTTTCCTGGGTCTCTAGCTTCTGTCGCTCACGGTCCAGCTCTCGCATGGCGCGGTTCAGGGCTCGTTGGTTCTGCCGCAGCAGCTCCTCCGGAGTTTTCCGGCGCCCGAACAACAGGTCCATGGAGGCAGGAGCCCGCTGGTGGGCCTGGGACTAGTGCAAAGCCTAGCTTATTGTCGGCATGGGGCCCAAAAAAGTGGCAAGACGCAGCATGTATGGGGGGGGGGGGGCGGGACCAGCGGGGTTGTGCAAGATGGGAAAGGGCGAGCAGGGAGAGAGGGTGTAGTGAATGGAAGACCAAAACAGTGCTACCGGAAACAACGGGGTGGTCCTAGGGTCACAGTGGGGACAGCTAGGCCTAAAAGCCTTCACAGCGATCCTGTACCAGCCCTTTCTTCATCACAGTGCCTCAAGTAGGCTCTAGGTTTCCACCTCTCTCTCCAGACAGGGGTGACGCCCTGTTGTCTCTGATGGGTGGAGGCTGGAGGTGGACGGTTGGGGGTCAACTGGGGCATTTGGGACCCTGAGTGTCAGGGTAGTGGGAGTTCCTCACAGTAGGGCAGGATACATGGGAGGCCCTGAGTACCAAGCTGACAGAGAATGGCTGGCATTCAGATCCGATGACTCTTAAAGTTGACGGAACCTCTGTGCTGAGAGTACATTTAGGAACATCGGAGAACCCTGTAAACCGAGGCCTGCAGAATGGGCGGGTGGTGTCCACTCAGGCCAGGGTCTGGGGGCGGTGGGGGCCCTGCGCACTGAGAGCAAAGTGGCGACGCATACACTGATGGTGAGCCACAGTCTCAAGAACGAGGCTCAGGACGCCGCGGTGAAGAAGCCCTCGTATTTGGCTGCCCACGCACCCACCCGGGACCCGAGGCCCGGTAGGGGCCACTCACCGAAGCTGGGACGGGGGGCCCACTTCCGCTTCCGGGTTACGAGCCTCTCGCTCGGTTCCCGGGTGCGGTGGTCTACGACAAACCCTCCGGTTCTGTCGCCTCTGCAGTCACCGCCTTTTCCGGAGTAAACGACCTGACGCCATAGGCCCCGCCCGCTCCGGAATGAAGGGGCGTGGCTTGAGCGCGCGCGTGCGCACACACACACCCTACGCCGAAGTGCATGCGCACCACCTTCGTTTCTCCGCAGCAGGCCAAAGATTTGCAGATTCGAGTCCCGCCACACGAAACTGAGTCACGCCCGCGAGTTATGAGACCCCGCAGTTGGTGCATCTTTCGAGGTCTTCCTCGACACACCTCGGAGGTCGTACATCCCATCATATAACTATTTGGCCCAGTTTTCGAGGGACTTTGACCCTCTCCTTGATGTATATGGACCTCGGGCACTTGGTAGCACCAGGCAAGGTTCTCCTCCACTGGCCCACCCGCCGATGGCAAAAGGGAGTGGCGGCGGCGGATCAACTTTCCCCCAAGCTGATATACCTGCCATGGACATCAGCAGGCCCTTCCAACCCCACAGAAGGAAGAGGCGGAGGCCATGCAGTAACATTCCCCTTTAATAGCCTGGTGCGACCTCCAGTGGTGAAGGGTTGGGGTGGCAGGGCCCCAGCCACCCAGTCCCCTTGGCCACCCACCCCAGAACCCAGAGTGAGGGGGGGCTGGACGGTACCCAGCGGGGGGCTAGACAAGCCAATTCATTTCCCATCGCTGAGCTGGTCGGGGTTGGGGGTGGGGAGGCAGCGCCGACCTTAATCACATGGTGGTTAAAAAAAAATAACTAGGAGCGGGTGGCAGGAAGGGGAGGCAAGGCTGGGGCATGGGATTCCCCCACCTGCTGCCCCATGCCCACCACCTGTGGCCCCTAATAAATATTTGCAGGGGACGCCGGGGCTGGTGGCCCTGGCAGGGGTGGGTGTGCGCCAACCCTATTTCAGGCAGCGCTCGAAGTAAGTGGAGCCGATGTAGCCACCCCTCATGGAGCGCTGCACATTCTGCTCAAACAGCCGCCGGTTGTTCTGCAGGACCTCAGCGGCCTCCTTGTTCAGTGGATCTTCAGGGTTGGGCTCCTGCAGCCAGTGCGGGTGAGGGTCAACAGGTCCAAGGGGTAGGGAGACCAACTTCTCCAAGCCCTACCCACCCACCCACCCCTACTCACCAAGAAGAGATACTGCAGGCCATAAATTATGGAGTTTATCGTAAGGACTGGCTTCCAGTCCTCTCTGTGGGCAGAGAGCATGAGATTCAGGGACCAGTGGGTGGAGGCTGCCACAGACCCTGCTGGGACTGGACAGGTCAGGCACAGGACAATGTGGCAGGTCAGGCACAGGACAATGTGGATGTGAGGCTAGGGGGAGGGCGCAGAGCGGCACAAGTCAGGGAGAAAGTCAGGGTCATGCCATGAGGAAGAAAACTGGGAAATGAAGAGACACAGGAACACAGACCACAAGGGCAGGGAAGGGATGGAAACTGATTCAGTACATGGACATGAGGGGGCCTGGCAGGCAGGACTGGGGAGAGCAGTGGAGGGCCAGTGCCTTCACCTGAGAATGTTGAGGCAGACGTTGCCCTCGAGGTCAATGTTGGGGTGATAGACCATCGTCTCACACTTCACCTTGGGGGGGTCATGCGGGTAACCCTGGCCCACCTGGCTCCAGGAAAAGAGGGGAGGTGGATAGTGTCCCGGCAGTGCCTGGGTGGAGCCAGAGCTGTTACTTTCTCAGCCCAGGGAGCCACCCCTGCCCACCTGGGACTCACCTTAAAACTGAACACAAACTTCCCGCTCTTGTAGAAGCCCTGTGAGAGGAGAGAGGAGAAAGGCCTCAGGCCCCCATCCTGCAGGGCCTGGCAGGTGAACCAGGTCTCCCTATTCAAGATGGGGCCACAGCCTACCCAGTGCCTGGGAGTCTGGATAAGTGTGCCCTCACCTCATCAGGACAAATAACCAGCTTGAAGTTGAGGAGGTCGTCTGGGTCTGAGAAGCTGATGTCACACGTCTTGGGCAGGTTCAGCTCGTTTATGTCTGCATTTACACAGCAGAGGAGCAGAAAGAGAGGGAAGGGGGAGGAGAGAGGACAGTGATCAGAGCACGGCAGGTGCCAGCAGAGACCCTATTGCCTCCTCCAGGACCCCGGGGCTCTGTCCTGGGCTGTGCCCCACACCCCCAACCCTGTCCCTAACTTTCTGCTCCCGTCTCCAAGCAGGATCTTCTGGATCCACAGCACAGCCCAAACACGCAAACATGCTCTAGCATCTGCCCTGGAACAAACTTAACTCCTCTGAACTCCCAGCCCCAAATCCCTGTACCCAATAGCTAGGACCCCAACTCAGCTCCTAACAGTCCCAATTCCCAGGTGGTCCCCAAGAGCCTCTGACTACCCCAATCCCAGGATCCCTAGCCACAACTTTCACTCACTATTTAGTGGATTCTACTAATCACCACCTGTCCACTGAAACCCAAGGACCCTTCCACTCATACCCCACATCATCCCCTCACCAATCCCGGGTATCCATCATCCCTCTGCTCTCTTCTCTGTCACCCCAAATCCAGGTTCCCATCTAAGCCCCAGACCAGTGAGTTCCCAGCCTCAACAACCTATACCGTTCTTGACTCTCCTGGCACCCATCATCCTTTCCTCCACCACCTGTCACCCAAACTCTCAGACCCCAGAACCTACTCCACCCCATCTGAGTCTCAGATTCCCAGTGACCCCCAGCATAATCACAAAATCCTTTCCCACTTTTGACCCCAGCACCCGGACCCTAGTATCCCCATGTCCTCTTCCTGCCATCCAGGTTCTCGTCTGACCCTCAGACTCAGTCCCTAGCCCCCAATACCAGACTTTCTAAGTATCCTAAATGCCCCATCCTGTGCCCCCAATCTCTTACCCTCCGGTGACTGCATTACCCCACCTCTGATCCTCCCATCACCCCAAAGTCCAGGCCCTGACCTCTGACTCTCCACATCCATGGTCCCCCAATTTCGGCCACCGCTGACCCCAGGAGAACACGTTACCCAACTCCTGACTCCCTCTTTGCCCCATCCCAGGCCCTGACTTCCGACCTCCACCCCCACCCCCACCCCTGACCCCCTACCCTTCTGGATCCGCAGCTGCGCGGCCGACGCCTTCTTGCTGCTGCCCTTGGTGCCGCCCGCCGACTCCTCCTCCTTCTTCTGCTGCTTCAGCGAGAACAGCTTGATCATCCTGCTGCCGCCGCCGCCGCCGTTGCGGGGCCCGGGACCCCGGCCACCCGGCCCCCCGCCGCCGCCCGCGCCGCCTCCGCCACTAGGACCGGCCGACGCGGCCTCCTCCGCTGCTGCCGCGGACCCTCCGGCCTGCCGCGCCGCTCCGCGCCCACCTCGCGGCCCGCGTCGGCTCCCGTAGTCCGACTCTGGCCTGGCCCGGCGCCTCGGCCTCGCTCGTCAGTGCTCGGGCCGACTCGGCTGCTTCCGGCCCCCTCGGCCCCGCCCCCACCCAGCCGCTCTCTCCGCCCCCTCGCCCGCTCTGGTTTCTCAGGCCCAGCTGCGGCTGCGGACACGGGCTCCCTGGGTTGCGCCGCTTGCCCGTTCTCTCGTTCCCTCCGCGAAGAGGATGTGGCTCGAGGTGGAGGGAGGCGGCGGCGGCCGTGTACTGGAGTAGGCTCGGCTTTTGCGGGAGCGGCGGCTTCGGCGCGGAGGTCCGCAACGGCCTCGGGCTCCCCACTACTTCGCAAATTTCCGCCGCCAGTTCGCTTCGGCTCTTCCCGCCCGGCTAGCTCTGTGCGCCTGCGCAGCCGCAGCCACCAGGGCCGCCGTCCTCCTTGTCCCCGCCCAGCGTTGCTCAGCTTTGGGGCTTAGAGTTCGGGTCTTTTCGGCTGGGCTCGATTATTTCCGCTGGTGCGGTAGTGTCTCGCTCACTTCCGGGAACGCTCACAGGGCCCAGGCAAGGGGCGCCATCTTTAAGTAGGGCAGATGCGGGTTGCTTCACTAGCGGTACGGCTATGCCCACTTGCCCTACTGCAGACCGCGGCGGAGGTTGCTCAAACGAGGCCCTTGTCCTGGAGGTCACAAACAGAAGCGTCGTGATTACGGCGGACCATAGCCTGAGACTAGGCCCGGGGTGTTGAGCTGAGGGTACAGGGTGACCCAGCGCAAACCCCAACAACCCGCTCGCGGAGATTTTAGTTGAGGTAAACTAACATGTGTTGTGCCTGAGTGGTCATGAATCATGGAGAGTTCGGTGAGGGGAAGACTTGGAAGGGTGAGGCCACTTTTCGCGTGTACCTTGAGTTCTAGTGGCGGCGGCGCGCAAAGCGTTGTGGGTGGGCCCAGCCTTCCTCCAATCACAGCTCAGGGTGCCCTGGAGGGCGGGCGGAAGCGGCGTCGGATGGCTCTGCGATTTTCGACTGTCACCGCGGAAACCGTCTGGCGGCTGAGGATCTTGGGCGCCAGGGTCTGGCGGTTGCGGGCGGCTGGCACTCTGCAGCTCAGGCGCTCCCCGTCCGAGAGTGATTCACGCGACACGTTCCCTCCGGGCACTGAGAAGACATGCCGTAACCGCCCGGAGCGTTGTGGGAGACGCGGTTTCGATGGTCCTGTTGGGGTCGCGCTTGGGTAGGCTCCGCAGTTCCAGGCCCGTGGTTCTTACCTCTGCGGAGCCGCCCTGACGCTCTCATCCCCAGCGCCTCCTTGGTCCGGACTCGGGCATCACCCCAGCCCCAGCCCGCAGCTCAGTGAGTCGCCTCTCACCTCATCGAATTTCGGTCTGTCGACCTTCCCGGCTGCAGCCTCCACGTAGGCTCTGCTCCGTGAGTGCTGAGCCTTGGTGTTCCTTGCTCAGTGGACTGATACCACCTGTTTTTCTTTGAACGCTTCCCTTTCCCGCCTTTCCATTCTCAATGACACCAACCCACGTGCACCCTTCAGAACCCTGGTGGTCCCCAGTCACACATTCCCAGCACCATCCCTTGAATTCCTTGAGAACGATGTGCTGAGCTGAGAATGGGGGCTCAGAATCCTCAGACAGCCCAGGTTTGGGCTGGGTTTGGGGCTGACATGCTTGCAACCATCCCAGTGTTCTCAGGCTTCAGACATGACCGGTCCTGGTTACCAGAGGACCTCTCTAGATTCAGCTCCCTTCCTCTAAATCTTCTACTCTGTTCTTCTCAGCCGCTCTGCTCTTGCTGGTTATTTTTGTTAAAGCTGTCTTCACATGAGGGTTGGTGACCAAAGACTCAGGGGTAGTTCCTTTTGGCCAGCTTGGTGCATGTGTCCATTCTCAGGCCTGTTGCTGAAGCCCATCTGCTGCAGGCCCATGTAGGTTTTCTGGAGAGGTGACACTGGACTTGTGAGGTCTCTAACATTGTGACTTTGACTCAACTGTGCAAAAAATGCTGGTAAAAGGAGTCCATGGGGGTTGGACCAGAGAGAGAGGGGATGGCCAAACTGAGGCAGGAGACTGGGTTGGAAGTGGTGTGGCTATGTCTTTCTTTGCTCTTATCCAATTGGCAAAAGGGCACAGGTGTTTTTGTGTTGAGGGTGCCTGTAGCCCCTGGGCCTGCAGCCTCCCTGGAGGCAGCAGAGGGTTTGGCATATGCAGAGGCCCTGAGGGAAGCTAGAATCAGAGACTTGGAAGGAGGAGTGAGGGTAGAAGTGCATCTGGGGGGGTTAGTGTAGCCCCTGCGAGCTGACACTGGGAAGATATTGTCCATTTTGAAACAGCAGGGCAAGAGCAGGTGGCAAAGGGAGGCTGAGGGCTGTGGACCTCCAGACTAGAGATTGGCAGCTGGGATCAGAGTAGTGCTGGGGAGAGAAGTGAATAGATTTGGGAGGCTGTGGTTGGGTTAGAATAACTGGATAGATGTGGCATGGGGAGGCTGTGCTTAGGAGGGGCCTATGGGCTCAAGTACAAAAGATCCAGGGACAAGCTGGGTGGGCACTCTTGTAGTTTTCATGAGATGACCAATGCCTTGGGCTTCTCCTGGGTTTGTCTTTGGTTCTGGCCAAGTGATGCCAAGTGATCATTCTATCCAAGCCCTCTGGCTTGCTCACAGTACAGTTCTCTCTCTTAAAGATTTTATTTACTTATTTTTAGGAAAGGGAGGAAAATGGAGAGGGAGAGAAATGTTGATGTTAGAAACATCGATTGGTTGCCTCTGGTACAGGTCACAACCTGGGACCAAATGCACAACCCAGACATGTGCACTGACTGGGAACTGAGCTGCTGACCTTTTGCTTTGTGGAACAATGCCCAACAAACTGAGCCACATTGATCAGGGCAGGACTTCGGTTCTTTTTTTTTGTTGTTGATTCCAAAGATTTATTTATTTTTAGAGAGAGGGAAAGGGAGGTAGAAAGAGAGGAAGAGAAACATCAATGTGTATTTCCTGGCTGCCTCTTGTGCACCCTCCACTGGGAACCCAACCTGCAACCCAGGCATGTGCCCTGCCCGGGAATCAAACCAACCACCCTTTGGTTCACAGGCTGGCACTCAATTCACTAAGCCACACCAGCCAGGGCAGCACTTGGGTTCTTAACCCCCAGCCACTTGGCTAGCTTGTAAAGGTATCCCTGGCTAGTTGCAGAAGTGGTGGTCTTTCCTTCCTTTATCTGTTTTTGCGGAAATAGTCTTTCATGGGTGGCTATAAAATCGCTCTTTATGTTTTTCCTTAGGAGGTTGGTTTGGCAGATGGATGTATACACTTCTCAAGGCTTCAAGTTTGGGGCCCTGGCCTTTCATGTCGAATTTTTTTCTGTGTGGACTTTTCATGTGTTTATGTAGTTGTATCTGCACAGATTTTCCTTTATGTGTTCACTACATTAGGATGATAAAAACATAAGAGCTTTTTTGTTTGTTGCTGATTACAAAAGTCACACAGGCTTATAAAATCCATGTTACAGTATTTCTAAAGTTCCAGCAATCTTCTTTCAACCTGAGACCATTGGCTACCTCAGTTCCAGTACCTTCCCTGACCTGACTCTCCCAGCTTCTGCCTAGGGGCCCACAGACTACCTTCTGTCCTAGCTAAGTAGATCTCGGACCAGGGTCTTCAGAGTCCCCTTTGTGGTCAGTGAGAGGACAGTGAGTTCTGTCATAAGCCCCAGAGGAAACTGCCCTCCCTGCCTGCACCCTTCAGGAGTGTCCCTGCCTGGAAGCTGCTAAATTTGGCAAATGTAGAGAATGCCAGAGTGGCCCTAGTCCTGGCTGAGGAGTGAGGAGGAGTAATGGAGGGGAGGTAGGCAGGGAACATGCCTTTTCTAGCATGGTAGTCACAAGCCTCTGGCCCAGTCTTCTTTCCCCTATGTTGGGGCACCAGTCTTGTGGGGCAGTGTCCCCCAACCTTTTTGGCACCAGGGACTGGTTTCTTGGAAAACAATTTTTCCACGGGGTGCGAAGGGGAGACAGGAGTTGGAGCTCAGGCAGTAATGTTAGCGGAACTTCACTTGCTTGTCTACTGCTTACCTCCTGATGTGCAGCCCCATTCCTAACAGGCCATGGATTGGTACCAATCTGTGGCCCTGGGGGTTGGGGACTCCTGTTGTGGGGGGTCAGGGTGACTCAAGAGCAGTAGGGGAAATCTACCTGCATGTCTAGAAGAAGCTTGGATACATAGGGCTCAAAATGCTGTTCTTGGAACCACAAGGCCAAAGGCCAATGCTGGCCTGTAGTAGTTAGGTCCCAAGCTGCCCGCTGCATGAAGATTCCTCCTTTGGCACTGTTGTTCACCCTCTTTCTGGCACCCAGGGTGGGGTCTGTGCCAAGGGCCTGGGCAATGGGATGGAAGAAGAATATAGCTAGGGCAAAAGAGGCACTGGCATGGGAAAAGGGCCACCCCTCGAAGCTTAAGGATGCTGAACCCACATGGGCAGGATGTATTTCCTGTGACATGCCACTGAAAACACTCTTGATGGAGATCTCCCAGTGTGGGGGAGCCCTTGGGGGCTATGCATGGGTTCAGGGTAGGAGGAGAATGCAGCCTATGGTATGGGAGTGATCACTAGGAAGCTGGGGAACTGGCTCTGGGCCTCCCTCTGACCTCCGTTCCCAGGCTGGTTGGAATCTCATCAGAAGGGGCCTCACTCTCAGTACCTGCTGGTGGTAAATGTGGGAATGAGGGAAAAGTCCTAAAAGAATGTATTTCTAGATAAAACCTGTCAGCTTTTACATCTAAGGAATGCCTTACCAGGTTTAGTTTTACAAGCACATCCCAGGCCACATCTGTTCTGCTGGGCACAAGTTTGCTACTTTTATTGCATCCAATGATCTTGGCTGGCTGCGGAGAACTGAGCCAGTCCAGGTCCTCCCCTGCCAGTTCGTTTGACCCATGGATGTGTGCATTGAAGTCATCCTGAACTAACAGTACTGGAATCATAGTAAGTGGGGGAACCTTGCAACCATGGGCACTTGCTGCTAGGAGCCACTTCTGCAGGGGGCCATGGCTCTCAGGAACCAGGAGGTTGCAGCGGAAGTGATGGATATGTAGGATTGTTAGGGACCGGTGCAGGTGGGGTGGCATTGAGTATGTGGGATCCAGAGCCAGGTTCCTTCTACTGTTGAACACCTACTGGGGGATTAGGCCCTGGGCCAGCCTGCGTATACCTATGTGATGGCAGGCCTCACAACACCCCTACAAGGTAGGTGTTCTGTCCCCCTCTGTGTCCCCCTGCACACAGAGAACTGAAGTGGATACAGAGGGGTCAGTGGGCACTGGCTACTCTCCACTGTGGACATGCTGATGCTGGATGAGCTTGGTGCTCTGGTGAAAGCGCCGGCCACAGTCCTGGCAGGAGAAGGGCTTTTCATGCCGGTGGGTACGCACGTGCTGCGTGAGCGTGGGCCGCTGGCGGAAGGCCTTGCCGCACTCGGGGCAGGCATAGGGCCGCTCTCCTGTGTGGATGCGCCGGTGCTGTGTGAGGTTGGCATGCTGTCGGAAGCACTGGCCGCATTCGGGGCAGGCGAAGGGGCGCTCGCCCGTGTGGATACGCTGGTGCTCCGTGAGCCGTGAAACCTGCGTGAAGCCCAGGCCGCATTCACTGCAGTGGTAGGGCTTCTCGCCAGTGTGTGTCCGTTGGTGGCGCGTGAGTTTGAGACGCTGGCTGAAGCGCTGGCCGCACTCAGGGCAGGAGAAAGGCTTCTCGCCTGTGTGCACCCGCAGGTGTTGTGTGAGTGTGGGCCGCTGGCGAAAGGCCTTACCGCACTCGGTGCAGGCGAAGGGCCGCTCGCCGGTGTGGATGCGCCGGTGCTGCTTGAGGTTGGAGCGCTGCCGGAAGCTCTGGCCGCATTCGGCACAGGCGAAGGGCCGCTCACTGCTGTGCACTCGGCGGTGCTGCAGTAGCACCGAGCGGCGGCCGAAGCGCTCGCCACACTCGACGCAGCTGAAGGATTTGTCGCCTGTGTGCACAGCCTGGTGCTCCAGCAGCACTGCGCGCCGCGCAAAGCTCTCGCAGCACTCGCTGCACGGGAAGGGGCCTGGGGGCTCCGGTGCACTGGGAGGCGTGGGGGGCCCAGTGCCAGTACCTGGAGGATCACCATGGATGCGCCGGTGCTGCAGCAGGTTGGAGCGCTGCCGGAAGCTTTGGCCACAATCGATGCAATGGAAGGGCTGCTCGCCCGTGTGCACACGCCGGTGCTCTTCCAGGCGTGCACTGCGCACAAATCCCTGGCCACAGTCGCCACAGACAAATGGGCGCTCTTCCGTGTGCGTGAGCTGATGGCGCAGCAGGTGCGAGCTGCGGCTGAAGCCACGACCGCACTCACCGCACACAAATGGCCGCTCTCCCGTGTGTATCTTCTGGTGCCGCAGCAGGTTGCTGCGTTGGCTGAACACCTTCCCACACACGTCGCAACAGCCACCTCGTACTGCCCTGGCGCCTGTGCTGGGACTGCCTCGGCTCCGACCCCTGGGGGCTGGCCAAAAGATAGTGGTCATTATTCGGCCCACACCCTGGCGGGGATCCTCGTCTGTGGGGTCCTGCTCACCTCCTGGGTCGCTGGGGACCACGAGTGCATGTGAGAAGCCACCTTCTTGCCAGGGTGACTGGAGTTGGCCTGTGAGGCCAGCCACACCATGGTCCCAGTGGAGGTGGGGGCTCACAGTGCCTGGGCCAGCAGAGACACTGTCCATCTGGAACGCAAACCCTGCATTGCACAAAGGGATCCACTCCTTTGTGACAGAACCCACTGTGTGCCTGGAGCATCCTAGCCCTGGGTAAACAGTGTGAACTGGAAGCTCCTGACACTGACCAAGGAGGCAGACAGAGGAGCAGGGACTCTACCTGTGCGGGCATCCCCAGGAGGTGATAAGGGGACAGAATCTTGCATGGAGAGGAAGACTAAGAAGTTTGGTACAGGCTTTCCAGGTCTGACTTCAGTTTACAAAACATCACCTTTCTAGAGGAGCTGTTTGCAAAGGTGGTCCTTGTATCACCAGGTGGGTGAGGATGGTTTCCACAAATGCATAGAAGCGAGTGGGTCTGATGTGCCTTGCTCAATACCCATGGGGCATCTGAGGGACAGTGTGTACATATAGGTATGGGATCAAGAGTCAGGGGCTCTGTCTTCAGGGAAATATAAACCTGGGTGCTATGGCATATGCACGGCATATGGAGCCCTGGGCCTGCATGAGATCAAATGGAGTGGGGTGGAGGGGTGTCTGTGGAGAAAAGGAGTGGCCTCTAGCCACAATCTGAGCTCAGGAGTCGATGCTGGGTAACGGAGAAAGTACTGGCAAAGGCCACTGAGAAGCAAGGCGGGAGAATAGGAAGCCCGGAAGTCAAGGAGACAGAGTATCAAGGGTTTCAGTGGTGGCAGAAAAACCCGTAAGTTATCAAAAGGCAGGTAAATTATATCAAAGGAAATAACTTGTGCACATCAAAAACAAGTTAAAAAAAAAAAGACAAACTGAGAAACTCTCCAGAGGCAAGGTGCTAATTAACCTTGTAAGAATTCCATCCTGGCTGGTGTGGCTCAGTGAACTGTGTGCCAGCCTGAGAACTAAAGGATTGCTGATTCAATTCCCAGTCAGAGCATATGCCTGAGTTTCGGGCTAGGTTCCCAGTAGGGGGTGCATCAGAGGCAACCAACACTGATGTTTCTCCCTTTCTCCCTCCCCAACTCTGAAAAATAAAAATCTTTAAAAAAAACCTGGCTACACAGGAAATATGCAGTTGAGGGGCAAAGAGAGCAGATAGGAGATCTGATGGGGAGATTGAGGTGGCTGGGGGACCTGTGTTTGAGTATGAGAGCTATAGTTGTCTACCGCATGTACAGCCTGAGGAAAGAATGGGGCTACAAAGGAGGAATCCACCAGGGAACCCAAGGTATACTACCAGTGCGGCTGGATAAAGACTGGGGTTGTGAACTGAGAGAAGTCCCAAGGTGGAGGAAGTGGTCAGCCATGCAGCGCAGACTGGGCCTGGCTGGCAGCTGAAACCTAAACAGCAGAAGGGGCATATACCAGATCCTGCTTTTAGGTCTGACATGGAGAACGTAACCAAAAGTACCTCGGGCAATTCCAAAGCAAGACAGGCCAGCTGGTGAGGTTCAGGGATCCAGAGCCTGGTACAGTGAGCTCTAAAGCCCAGGGACTGAAGCTGGTGGCTGAGGACAAGGGCTGTGACAGCCCAGTCTGCCCACAGGCCTAGACAGGAATGACCTGTTTGCTTTTGGTTGGGCTGCAGAGGTATCCTCCTTGCATGGCCTGGGGACCAGATGAACCTTCACTTCAGTTTTTTTTTTGTTTGTTTGGTTGTTTTTTTTTTTAAGATTTTATTTATTTATTTTTAGAAAGAAGGGGAGGGAGGGAGGAAGACAGGGAAACATCAATGTGCGGTTGCCTCTCACACATGCCCTACTGGGGGACCTGGCCTGCAACCCAGGCATGTGCCCTGACTGGGAATCAAACTGGTGACCCTTTGGTTTGCAGGCCCACACTTAATCTACTGAGCTACACCAGCCAGGGCCACCTCAGGGTTTTGATGGACCCTGTGGCAGCCTCTCACCTAGGACGATGCAACAAGCTCATAGAACTCAGACAGGCAGTCTGTCAACAGTGCAACCAGTGGGAGAACTCACAGCTGAGGAAACTGGGCTAGCCAGTCTGGGAAGGAAACTAAATTATTTCCAAATCCTCAAAGGAGGGACCAGCATTTCTGAAACAAAGACATTATGGAGAAAGAATGAATGATCCTCCTTACTGATAACATAGCAGATGGCAACTTTTGGGAAACAATGGCATCTATTTAAAATTGTTCCATCTTGAAACGAGTAAAACAATAAAGGTTTTTTGGGGTTTTTTTTGGCATAAGATCCCCAAAGATGAAGAGAAAAGGAAACAGACCCGATAGTGGGAAAGCAGATGAGTTGGTGACTGTGTAGCAGACTGGAGAAGGTGAATACTAAATCAGTGGGGAAACAAGACAAAAGAATATCAACATGTTTTACCCTAAGGAAGGCTAAAAAAATCCAGGAGTTGGAGGCACCATGTACCTCTGGCCTTGTAGGGGTAGGGATGCTGTGCAGGTGAAAGAAGCTGTTTTATAAGCAGAAGCTGGGCACAGAACAGCCCTGGGCTCTGCACAGAATGCTGAGGAAACAGTGGGTACTACTGCAGCTCGGATTCTGGGTCTCTTCTCACATTCTGGCAAAAAGGCTGGGTTGAGGTGGGAGACCCTACTGAGGAAGTTGAGGGATAAAGAGAAGCAATACTGGAGCTGAGACACCAGCCTGTTTCCTGGGAGAGGACTCAGGTAAGACCTGAAGAGGATCAGATCAAGGTGCGCTCCAAGTGGCCCAGGCAGAGTGCTCTACAGATCCTTCACTGGCATCCAGTAACACTCCCCACACCCACTCACGTTCCCCAATATGTGGGTCTCCTTGGGATTGACCCCCCTGTCCTTTCCACACCCTCATCCACTTGCTAAGAGCCATCAGACTGGTGGTCCCTTGTCTTACACGAAAGCAGACAACCTGGAGAGAACAGAGACAACAGTTGGAGGAGAAAACTTTAAAAAAAAATTACTGCTATCCTTAGAGAAAGACATAACTATAAGAACAACAGGAAGTGGCTATAAAAATTAATGTTCAAGGGATGAAACACTCTTGGAAATTAAAACTATTAGCAGATAAGAATATCTCAACACAAGGCCTGGAAGACATAACTGACGAACTTTTCTGGACAACAGAATACAAGTGGATGGAAGATTGGAGTGAAAAGATAACAGAAGACCTGTTCCAGAGGCTAACAGCCAAAGAACAGGCATTCCAGAACCAGAATAAAACAAGGCAGCCCTGGCTGGTGTGGCTCAGTGCACTGAGTACCAGCCTGTGAGTCAAAGGGTCACGTTTGATCCCAGTCAGGGCACATGCCTGGGTTGCAGGCCAGGTCCCCAGTGGGGGCTGCGAAATAGACAACCACATGTTGATGTTTCTCTCCCCACCTCTCTAAAAATAATCTTAAAACAAACAAACAAACAATGGAGAAGGAAATCAAAGAAACCATTCCAGCCATTTCCCACCACTGAGATGTGTTTTTCAAATGGAAAAGGGTCACTAATAATGTGATTAAAAAAGGTTTGTGACTAAATAAGAATTCTTTCTCCGCCCAAACTTTGGTCTAATGTGAGGTGTCAGACAAATGTGTCTCAGGAACATCCACTAAAGCAAGGGAGTGAATCAAAAAGGATGGGTCCAGGGAACAGGAAGGAAGAGATCAGGAGTCTGGATGATGTCCAAGCTAGGACTGAGTGGCTGGGATGAACACCTGGGTGATTGGTGAGAATCCCACTGTCCTGCCTGATCCCCACTGTCACAGCCTCTCTTGCCTGCCCACTCTGTCTACTAACCTGTTCTAGTCACTCCTGACCCTCCCTATGCTGGCAACAGAGTCCAGGGGGCATGGAGATGGGAGGCATGGGTTTGGGGAACACAGACTCCGGTCTTGGGAAGTTTCACTGTGGTGAGGAGTAGCAACTGGAGGAGCATGGGGTCAGTGGAAATCTTGGCTTTTGAGGGCAGATGCTGAAAGTTGATGCTACAAGGGATGGGGGAGCAAGGCTAGGAGTGGGATAGGCAGGTGTGTTACTGTTCACACAAAGGACCCATCCCCACCACACCCATCTTACTCACCTGGGGAGAAGATGCTCCCAGGTTCTTCTTGCCATAGGGCCCCAGGGAGTTCTGTCCACGAGAGCCCCTTAGGCCCAGTCTTGCTGTGGAGAGAGGCCTGGTCCAGCACCATCCCACAGCCCTGAAACCACAGTGGTGACTTCTCATCTGTGCCCTGCTAAGCTCAGGGAGGGACCTACCGGACCCCCACCCACAGAGGCTCGGCTTGTGTGGGGCTTACCTGGGCCTCCTCAAGCAGGAGGGTGGAACTGGCCTCCTGGGGGCTGGCTAGAGGCCCAGAATCCAGAAATTCTGGAGAGGAAGGGTGGGGTCAGACAGCGCAAGGTTGTTTCCACCCCTTTGCCCTCCTCAGTGATGGGCCAGGTGCTGGGATCCAGGTGGGGTGAGAGCTAGGAGCTGACTTGGGGCTGGGCATGGCAGGGTGGCTCTAAGGGGCAGAGCAAAGTAGGGACCCTGGAAGGCCACGGAGGAGCTGCAGGAGGAGGAGGTGGCTCAGGTCTGTGCCCTGCATGCCTGCAGAAAACCTGAGCAGACTGATAGTGAGGGCAAGAGAGGGGCATTGCATGAGGGTCTACACAAAGGTGGTGGGTGGGTGGTCAGCTGTAGCACCTGCCTGGTAGGTGTATAAGGGAGGGGCAGGCCCCCAGTACTTTGGGGTCCTCCCTCAGCCACACCCACCCATACCCCAGCCTACTGTTTGTTCCCTAGTGACTAGATGACATCCCACAATAGATCTCCTTGGGCAGTGAACCCCACATGCCTCCCACACACGGAAACACAGCTGTGACACTCAAGCTTGGCATTCAAGGGGGCTATGACAACCACTGGCTGGCTGGGACGTGAGGCCTCCGTGCATGGGAATGGTTCAATCCACCAGGTGACTGGCCCAGTGTGCTTCAGACTGCTAGACTGCTCAGGCCAGGCTCCCACGCTCTATCCAGTCAGGCCTTGGGCCCTGCCTACCTTGCCTGCCCTCACCT
This sequence comes from Tonatia bakeri, assembly GCA_004024845.1. Classification (NCBI taxonomy): domain Eukaryota; kingdom Metazoa; phylum Chordata; class Mammalia; order Chiroptera; family Phyllostomidae; genus Tonatia; species Tonatia bakeri. Next base: position 44,702 of record PVIA01008714.1, read on the forward strand.
GGGTCCTCTGTAACCTTGGGCTCCTCTTCAACATGAAGACTCAGTGGCGACCTCTGTGTGGCTCCAGGGGTTGTATCAGGCCCAGGTTCTGTAATCCTAGGCTTGGTTTGAGGGAGTGGCTGGAAGTCAGAGAGCTCCATCTTCTCTGATAGCACCTTCCGGCCCTGCACCTGGACTGTGACCTGGGGAAGTGCCCCCTCTCCATCAGAGGCCCAGGCATGCAGTTGCACTAGACCCCGTCACAGGATTGCAGGGGTCCTGACAGACTAAGTCCTCCAGAGATACCCAACCCCCAAGGAGCAAGCAGGAAGTGAAGGAACCACCTACAGTTGCTATCCTGTGTTGACACCCACCCTGCATCCCTCCCGGTGTCCTTGACCCTTGCATAGGGTCTACTGTAGGTGACCACTCCAAACCACAAGGGACAGGTGTCTAGTTGAGCATGGCATACCCCAGGTTAACCCTGATCTCTGCAACTGCCTCACCCATCTCCGGGGTCCTCCTGGCTTCTGATGCAGCTCCTCAACAAGGGCCACAGCCTCCTCAGGGCTGCCTGGCTGCTGTTCCCGCACTTGGGCCTGGATCTCAGTGGGCAGTGCACTCAGGAACTGCTCCAGCACCAGTAATTCCAGTATCTGCTCCTTGGAGTGCACCTTGGGCTGCAGCCACTGGTGGCACAGCTTCCGGAGCAGCACCAAGGCCTCTTGGGGCCCTGCTGCCTCCTCGTAGCGGAAGTGCCAGAAACACTGGCGTGCAGCCTCTGGGCCAGGATCCCATGGAGTGGTCTCCTCCTTTTCCTCCTCAGAGTCCTCCAGCTTCACCATGATGGGTCTCTTGTCTTCTGGGGCTGTGTGCTCTGGGGAGCCCAGTGCTGCGGGCCTCATCAGAAAGACAGTCTGGGCTGAGGCTAGTGTCTGCCCCTGGGGGACGAATGGGATAAAGCTGCTGCAATGACAGTGGAGCAAGTGCTTATTGAGTGTCTACTGTGTGCTGTGCTGTCCCATCCTCAGACCTGCCTGCCTAGGGAGAAGGCAGGTGAGGACACTGAGGCACAGAGAGGTGATCACATCCCAGCGACCTATGGGGCTGGTTAGTCCTGGATGAGCCACCTGTTTCTGATCTCTCTAGCTGGGCCTGCAGAGGCTCTGGTAGCCCCCAGCTCCAAGCAAAGACTTCTTAGGCCTTGAAGTTACTCTTCATTCCCCTAAAGCCTGCCCTTCAATGTGCACTACCTCATCCTGGCCCTGTAGCTCTTCCTCCTAACAGGTGAATGACACCTCCCCCCCAACCTGTGCATCAGCACCACTACCCACCCCCATGCCAGCCCATTATTGTACCATCCACTCTCCCACCCAATCTCAGACATTCACCTGCCATCTTGGTTACACAGGGCAGCCTCCCTCTACTTGTCCAAATTCCCCTGTGGTTCAACACCCAGGTGGCATCCTTTCTCAATTCAGCCCCATCCTCTGAGCCCTGTTTATCACATCATGCAATGTCCTGTCGTCTCCTCAGGTTCCTGACTTAGGTAGACCTAGAAGGTGATGGGGGAGTTTCCAGAGGCCTGCAAAGGCCCTGCGACCACTGGACTCGAAGAGTGCATGCAATAAAAGTCTGAGATTCTGGTCTCGCCTATTTGCCACATAACCTTGGCTGGTGTCTGTGAACCTGTTTCCTCAACTGCTAATAAGGACGACCAGCAACCCCGCCCCACACTGCTGCTCCTTCTGAGGCCGTAGGACTCGGGCTTCGTGAAGACATTTGTTTATTACGAGGGTGGATTCCATTTCGAGGGACGCCAAATTCCGTGAGCCAACCCTCCGCTCCTCAAGGTCCTAGATCAACACGAAAACCCTGGGAGAAACCTGGACAATCTCTAAGCCAATCCCTGCGGAGGTTCTCGAACTACATTTACCAGTTTTGACCTGCAACTTCCGCTTTAGGGAGCAACGCAGAATCTGGTGCCGCCATGGCAACCGGGGGCGGGGCTTCCAAGGTCTGTGGCCTTGCTGACGCTCAGAGACCAGCCTCGGGCGACAGCGCTGGGCCCGCCTGCAAGAGTTGCCTACGTCCCTTCCCTGTATTCCCAGACCTGCAAGGCAGCCGCCACCCCGATTCCCGTCCAGGTCTTTCCCGATGAGAACCCCCCGCCCTCACCTTCGCTCTCGGCGGTCCGCTCTCCCGCTCCAGAGCAAGCGAATTCGCCGACTTCCCTTCCCTAGCCGTACTATGTCTCCCAGAATGCTCTACGCAGCAGCCCGAGCGCCTCCTTGCCCTTCTCCCACCCTCGCCTCAGTTTCCACCCTGTTGCCCGAGATAGCGTTGTTCCCAACGATCAGGTCACACTCCTGGCCACCTCTTCCTGCGCTCCCCGCCTCTGACCCAGGTATCGGGGCTCCCGTCGATGTGCGCAAGCTTCTCAGGGGCGACGGACCGCAGCGCTACCTTCCCGACCGTGCACGCCTCCCATCATTTCTGTCTCAATTCTCTAAGGGCTTTCCCGGGGATTAGCACGGTTCTGCACCAATCACCGCCCTCGGTCATCCCGGGTCTCTTTGGAAACCGCCTGCCGAGATTGGGGGAAGTGCAACTCCTCCACACCCACTCGGATCACCAAGAGTAGCTCCATCCGGTGCTTTCTGGGAGATGTAGTCAGCCGGGTCCTCCGTGCGCGCGTGTGCAACATCTGCCTAGGCTGGCGTAGGCGGGTCGGTGCACATCCAGGGTAACCTGTGGGGGCCGTTTCCTTGGTCTCCTAGGCAACTCAGGGGCGTGGTGGACGTCGGAAAAGCGCGGGGACCTGGGGTAAAAGCGTGGGGTGGGGACTGGGTAAAGAGGTGCGGGGTAGATGGGAGAAGGGAGTGACTGATATAGGGGCGAGGAGAGACTCCAGTATGTGAACCGATGGAAAGAAAGAACAGAGAGGGATCTCTACTCTCTCTGAGCTAGAGAATGTGATAAGAATCCAGCGGGTCAGGGAGTGACACCGGGGGAGTCAGGGGTGCCAGAATAGTTAGCAACAGGGACGGAGATCAGGAAGGAATGGGTGTGACAGGATAGAAAGAGGGAGAGGAGAATAGATTCATAGGGACCAGAAGTGTAGACATTGAGGCTCAAGGTACTGACAAGGACACAGGAATACACAGGCAAGAAGGAACAAAGAGACAAAAATCCGAGATACAATAAGATGGATTGAGAGTTTTCAAATACTTAGAAAAGAGGACAGCAAGAAAAGAGCCAGCAAGAGTTGGCAGGAGACTTGTTTGGAAAACTTACCCAAAACTTGACGATGAGACAAAAAGATGAGTAGGAGCCCCAAATCCCTAAACCAAGCAACTCTTTTCAACTACTTTGAATTTAATGCTAAGTTGTAAAGGTTGATAGGTTGCAAATGCCCACTGTCCCTTATAAAAAAAGTATCCCCAGGGTTAGAGTTGTGTCACACTCTAGGACCCTAAGTGTCACAGGACTGTACGACACCTCTGTCCGATCCCTGTGCTCTAGGGCACTACTCTGAATTTGCGTTTTTATTCAGTGTTCTGTTTTTCAACTCCATTGTTCCTTCTCTCATCTTCCTGGAATCACCTGTCATCCTCCTAGCTCCCTCCGTAAAGTAAATCAAAGTTAGAGTTTGTTTTTCCCTTTCTTTTTTAAAAAATACTTTGTAGTCTTTTATAATGAATGACCTGCCCTGGCTGGTGTGGCTCAGTGGATTGGGCCCTGGGCTGCAAACGGAAAGGTCGAGTGTTCAATTCCCAGTCAGGGCACATGCCTGGGTTGCAGGTCAATGTTTCTCTCCCTCTTTCTCCCTCCCTTCCCTTCTTTCTAAAAATAAATAAATAAAATCTTTTTAAAAAATCTTATATTTAAAAAAATAATGGATGACCTCACTTTCTATTCTTTTAAAAGATTTTATTTATTTTTAGAGAGAAGGGAAAGGAGAGGAAAAGAGAGGGAGAGAAACATAAATGCGTCGTGCCTCTCATGCACCTGGCCATGGAGACCTGGCTTGAAACCCAGGCATGTGCCCTGCCTGGGAATCGAACCGGTGACCTTTTGGTTCGCAGGCCCGAGCTCAGTCCACTGAGCCACACCAGCCATGGCTGTTTTTACGTTTATTAAAAAAAAAAAATCAGAAAGTGTTATTTAGAAAGGTACAGAGGTAGTAGAAGTGAGACAGCTGGGCTTCTTAGGCTCAGGAAACAATTTACAGAAGCAAAAGAAGAGTCCTTGGAGCTTAGGAGAGAGTAAGGCAAAGAGAAGGTGCCTGGGTGGAGGGTTGAGGGAAAGGCACAGGAGTGCTCCAGAGAGGGAGGGCGCGCTTGTTTTTACTTTTGAAAATTATATGTTGACAGTCTGAAGGGAATCAGTTTCCAGGATGGGGGGCAGACATGGAAAAAGAGAGAACAGTGTGACAGAGCCAGGAAGGGGAAGAGGTAGGGAGGATGGTGGAAAGGCTGACAGAAAGAAGGCGGTGGGAAAGATGTGAACGAGAAAAAAAATTAGGCGCCGAAAACCTGGGGCTGCCCTGCTTGGACTCTGCACGTAGTAGCCTCATCACCGAACTATATTTCCCGGCAGTCCAAGCGCCCAGAGAGACGTCGGAGGCGCGTCTCGCGCTGCAATTTTTCGCTTCCGCGGATAAGATGGAGGCTGGCTTCAGGCACCTCCGGGGAAAGGTGCTGTGAAAGCAGGACATGGGGAAGGGCCGCGGCCCCACCGGCGCAGTTGAAGCAGCCGGCCCGCGTCGCTGTCCTGAGGTGAGGGCGGTCGGCGGCGCGCAGACCAGGTTCCAGGGATGGGGGCGGCCTTCTCACGGCTCCGGCCTGCGGGAAGGAGAGACCGCTGCGCGCGCAGCCCAGGATGTGCGCCACTGGGCCAGTCGTAGTATTCGACAGCCCCCGCGGCTTTCTGGGAAATGCAGTATCGAGAGACGTAGGTCGGTGAGCTTCCCGGGCGGCGGGTCTGGGAAGCGATGGAACGAAAGGATCAGTGAGGAATACAGGCCGCCGGCGGTATCATGGCTACCCGGAACCCCCCTCCCCAAGAATATGAAAGTGATGATGACTCTTACGAAGTGTTGGATTTAACTGAGTATGCAAGAAGACACCACTGGTGGAATCGTGTTTTTGGCCACAGTCCTGGACCTATGGTAGAAAAATACTCAGTAGTAGCCACCCAGATTGTAATGGGTGGAGTGACTGGCTGGTGTGCAGGATTTTTGTTTCAGAAAGTTGGAAAACTTGCAGCAACTGCAGTAGGTGGTGGCTTTCTTCTTCTTCAGATTGCTAGTCACAGTGGCTATGTGCAGATTGACTGGAAGAAAGTTGAAAAAGGTGTAAACAAAGCAAAAAGACAGATTAAGAAACGAGCAAATAAGGCAGCACCTGAAGTCAACAACATAATTGAAGAGGCAACAGAATTTGTCAAACAGAACATTGTGATATCCAGCGGATTTGTGGGAGGCTATTTGCTAGGCCTTGCATCTTAAGGATATGAGTGCTCTACCACAGCAGAGTCACCTGTGAGAAAAGCAATGGTGGTGACAAGGCGGTCTCTCAACATTACATGCCACCAGGCTGTCCAAGGAGACAAGAAACAACTAGCTAAACAATATGAAATTCACAACTTAGCATATTGTCATCTGAAGGTTGGCAAATTAGTATCTGCTGTAAAACAACCTACATGGTATATGTACAATAATATTCCTGAACAGAACATGGCTTCCATGTATTTCAATCAGATGTTCCTCATTGTGCTTTATAGTATAGAGCCAATAAATAAAACTTTGTATTATAGTTGCAACATTAGGGCTGACTTATTTTTTAAAGATATGTTGGCAATAAACTAAAGAACGGTAATGCTCTTTTGTAGAAGGATTTAAAAATAGTACAATTATTAAAGATGTTAAACAGATTTAATACCAATTTTTAGGTTGTTTTTTCCCCTGCATTTCTTGCTTTGCTTATACAATAACTGTAGTAAACAATTTCAGGGTAGAGTGTTCCAAGGAAATATTACATGTTTAGAGCTTTTTTTCTTTCTTTGATATCTGTAGTTGTAAAAATATATCTTGTTTGTAAGCTTACTATTTTTTACTTATTTATCCTGGCAGCCTGGCAGAAATAATTATTTTGAGGGTACATATATTTGGTTCATGGCTTTATTTTATTAACTGAGTGAATCTCTTTTCTCAATTCTAAAAGTTCTAATTATTATTTTGACCTCTTCACAAAGTGGTAAAAATTACCTTAAAATAGTAGTACAGTATGAATTTACTGTGAAGAACCATGATTTTCTATGTAATTACAAATTATAACTTAAAGAGGATTGTCTCCTTGATCTAGGCTGAGATATAAGTATTAAGGCTTTCAAACTTTTGGTAGCATCACATTGGTTGAACGCTAGACCATCTGACTTGATTCTCAGGGCTGACATCACACTCCCTCTGAGGCTCTTTTGCCCAGAACAGCTTTCTTTATTGTTTTGTCCATAGAGTTCTAGATTGGAATTGGGAAAAACCAAAACAACACATGTTAGAGTCTTCGGATCGGAAAGACTGCAGATATTTAGACTATTTCCTTTTGGTAGCAAGTCCTCCACAGTATATTTTGTGTATTGTAAAAATAATGCATTTGATACTTTTGAGATTGAGTACAATCTGTGTGTTTTCATTATCACAAGATTCTTTGAAATTGAATGTGAGATTGATCTTCATGTTCTTTCTTTACTCTCATTAGTGCCTTAGATACAATGCTAAATAAAACCCAGACTTTCTTAAAAAAAAAAAAGAAAGAAAGAAAAGAAAGGATCAGTGAGTGAATTTAGTTAAAATTGTGATTGAGTAAGGGAAGGTATGATTATGGAGAGAGAAGGATGGGTGCGAGTGGCTTGGTATTCGGGACCTGCCCACCCACCTTGCCCTGCTTCCCCGGCTTGAGGGCCCCGTGGGCTGTACTACCTTGTTTCAAGGCAGTTGCAGCCCTGAAGGTACTTGTTCTAGATGCCAGAGCCACTCCAAACACAGAGACCCGTTAGCCATTTGTCCCTCCTTTTCACGTGGCACTCCATCAAAAACAACTTTACTGTTTTGGTCAGGTGCTACTTTCACAGGGTTGAAAGTGTAAAGGGGACAGGGCAGGAAGCCTGTCTTACCATCGTACTTCATTTAGTAATTTATTCAGCAAGCGCCTACAGGGTGCCTGCAAAGTACCAGGCACTATTCCTGGGTTTGGGGACACAGCGGAGAGTTCTGCAGACAGGGCTCCTGCCCTCAGGCAGTGTATGACAAATGCACAGTAAAATTTAGGTGTGGAGGTTACATTCAAGCAGAGATCTGCAGGAGGAGAGGGAACAAGTTGTATAGACAAGAGGAAAGAGCCCTAGCTCTGGGCAAAAGGAACCACAGGAGCAAAGGCCTGAGTCAGGACTTAGCAAAGAAGAGGAGGCGGCTCGAGGAAAGTGAGAATGTAGTGGCTTTTCCTCAGGGAGAGGGGAGGCAGGAAGGGCTCTGAGCAGAGGGTGACTGCATCTGACTGGATTCTTAATAACTCATTCTGACCACTATGTGGAGAACCACCTTCCTCCCCTATCCCCAAGTACTCCCCAGTGGTGGTAGGAGTTAGGGAGGTTCCCTTCTGTGAGAGTTGCCTATGACTGCTGTGGCATATCACTACAAACTTAGTGCTTTAAAGCAACACAGATTTATTATCTTAGAGTCTTGGAGGTCAGAAATCTGAAGTGGGTCACTATGGGCCAAAATCAAGGTGCTGGTAGGACTCATTCCTCCCGTAGGCTATAGGCTTCTGTGTTCACGCTGCCTTCTTCTGAGTGAAATCTGCCTACTGTTACAAGGACCCCTGTGATGACATTTAGGGCCCATTCTGATAACTCGGGGTAATCTCCCCCATTCAGGATTAATTTAATCACAACCCACAAAGTCTCTTTTGCCATGTAAAGTGATTTACTCCTAGGTTCCTGGTATTAGGATGCAGATGTCCTCAGGACACATCCTTATTCAGCCTCCCACTATGACAACTGATGTCTCTGAGTGAGAGGTGTGGATCTGGGTAGCTCATCTGCTCATCCATGTCAGGGAGGTGGGTCAGGGTTTCCAGATGCTCATAGGAGATTTGCGGGGGCAGGGAGGGAAGAGTGAAGTCTCAGCTGCATTTTGATCTCATGAGCTAAAACTAAGTGATACCATAGACTTCTAGAAACAAAGAGTTCCTGGATGTGAGTGTGCAGTGCTTTTAGGAGTAGGAAGGGAAGGGATGGGCATGCCTCTGAGCAGGGTTCAGTGCTCTGTGTGAGAACATGGGAAGGCTGGGCAGTGGTTGGGACTCCCATGTGTTCACATATTAATGCTTATATATCCCCCTCTTACAGAGAGGCCAAGAGGAAACCATTGTGGGCACAGTGGTAGCTACTGTGGAGGGGCAAGAGGTACAGAGGTCATCAAGGTGCATGGTGCGAGGAGGTGGAATGAAGACAAATCCTCACCTTCAGGTGTCGGGGAAGGCACCCCTTGGTGGTATTTGCCTTCGCCACAGTGCCAAGCGGGACCGGAAGTCCATCACCTTGCATGTGAAGTTGGAGGTGCTTCGGAGGTTTGAAGAAGGTTGACACAGATTGCCCGGACTCTAGGGCTAGCCACCTCCACCGTTGCCTCAATCCGTGTCAACAAGGACAAGATCCGAGCTAATTCTCAGGCAGCTACACCCATCAGTGCCAAGCAGCTGACCTGCTGCCAGGGTGTGGTGATGGGTCATATGGAACGTCTCCTGAGCCTGTGGATTGAGGAGCAGAAACGGCATAACCTGCCTGTCAGCACACTGCTCATCCAGGACAAGGCGCGGCACCTCTTTGCACAGCTGCAGCATGAGCAGGGCAATGGTGCCAGGCTGAGACCTTTGGGGCCAGTAATGGCTGGTTTGCACGTTTCAAGGCACGCCACAATGTACTGCTGATGGATGAGCCTGCTGTGGCTAATGCCCAGGCCGCAGCCTGCTACCTCCCAGTGCTGCATACCATTCTGGAGGAGGGTTGCTACTCACCATGCCAAGTCTTCAATGTTGACGAGACAGGCCTTTTCTGGAAGAGGCTGCCTGAGCGCATGCTGCTGGCTCTGGAAGGTGCAGCCAGGCCTGGGTCCAAGGCCCCTAAGGACCACCTGACCCTGCTGCTGGGTGCCAACGCAGCTGGTGACTTCAAGCTGAAGCCCCTGCTGGTGTACCCCTCAGAGAACCCATGCGCCCTCAAGGGCTGCTCCAAGGCCAGCCTGCCTGTGGTCTGGCGCTCCAACCGCAATGACTGGCTGACGCCCAACATCTTCCAGGACTGGTTTACTGGCTGCTTCTGCCCTGCTGTGGAGAGCTACTGCACCAGCCACGGTCTTCCACACCATGCCCTGCTGCTCCTGGACAGTGCACCCTGCCATCCTGCCCATCTGGGTAGTCTCTCGGCCCATGTGTGTGTTGAGTTCCTACCCAAGAACACATCGACCCTGATCCAGCCCATGAACCAGGGCATCATTACTGCCTTCAAGGCCCATTACCTGCACCTCACATTTAGCCATTTATTCCAGAAGAAGGCTGGTGGAGACCGGCCTTCCATGTGGGAGTTCTGGTGCAGCTATACTGTCATGACTGCAGTAGACAACATTGCCCAGGCCTGGGAAGAGCTGCAGCCTACCACTCTGAACAGTGCCTGGAGGAAGCTCTGGCCTGAGTGTGTGCCTGCCAGCACTTTGGAGCCCTACACCGAGCCCCAGCTCCGCCGCAGCATTGTGGCACTGGCCAGCCACATGGGCCTTGGGGACGTAGCGGAGGCCGATATTGTCAGCTTGCTGCAGGCCCATGTGGAACCCCCACCTTGCAGAACCCCCCAGGTTGCAGAGGATGGAGATACCAACAGCTCTGGGCTGCCCTGGGAGGCAAGGAAATGCCTGGCCTCCAAAACACCAGAACTGGATTTCTCTGAAGCCACAGTGGGTGTGGGTACTGAGGAAGCCGATGTGGGCGCACTGAGCCCTCAGCACCTGGCCCAGGCCCTGTCCCACTTCACTGCTGGCTTGCGGGTCCTCATGGAGAACGATCCCAACCGGGAGCGCAGCCTGAAAGTATCCCGGAGTGTCCACTGTGCCCTTGCCCACCTCTGGGAATTGCACTGGGAAAGGAGGCGACAGGCTCTGGCAGCTGCATCCTCAGCAGGCCCTGAAGTGGTGGCCACAAGGGAGTTGGCAGGAAGTCTGTGCTCACCTCAGGTGGGGCCTACAGAGGGTGGGTGAGTGGCTAAGGACACAGGCCCTGAAGGACAGACCTCTGCAGCTGGCCTGCATGACTTGGGGCTTGGGCCTGACCTCAAATGAGCACTGTCGAATGACATTTTATTTCTGGAGGACAGATACTGCCACTTCTCCCCCATGGTTCTCATATCTTATGCCCTGTGGGTTTTTTAATTTTTGTGAAAATATTTTTTTTATTTATTTTTAGAAAGGGGAAGGGAGAAATGGGGAGAGAAACATCAATGTGTGGTTGCTTCTCTCAGACCCCCTACTGGGGACCTGGCCCAAAACCCAGGCATGTGCCCTGAGTGGGAATTGAACCAGTGACTCTTTGGTTCACAGGCTGACACTCAATCTACTCAGCCACACTAGCCAGGGCCTTTTTGTTTGTTTGTGTTTTTACAGTGACACATAGCCCACTGGGCTTGGGGGTCAGGAGGGTAGTATTCTCTGACTGGATGATGAGCTGTGGGGCCCAGGAGTGCCAGAGCTGAGACCAGCATTTCCCGTTTGCCAACCCTGACCTCTCACTTCCCGCACCATTGTGGTGATCCATCCTACCCAACTTTAGATGACGTTTTCCTGCTCTCAGCATTTCCTTGCTTTTTATCCCATCTTCACCTTCTCTGGCTTCTGTGGCCTCTTGTCAGAGGCCTGTCTGGTCCCTGTGTCCAAGCCCATGTGTTGGTCACTGTGGCTTTTCATACCAGGGTCCATCCACCACATTGATTTGAATATGTTTTCTCCCCTGGGTTTCTGTGGCGTGGTTGTCTTGGCTTCTCTCCAGCCTCTGAGGCTGCACCTTTTGTGACTGATGGTCTCCTGGTCTAGCTCTCTTTGGGAAATCTGATCCACTATAAAGGCACAGTGGGAAATCTGATCCACTATAAAGGATCCAGCTGCTGCAGGATCAGCTGTTAGACCGCTTGATTGTAATGGATGGGTTCCCTGGACAGTTTTGTTTCTCCTCTCATCATCCTAGCTTGTTCTCCTGTCCCTCAAACTCTAAAAACAGCACTCGGGGGTGTCTGCCTGACTCTGCAGACACACTGCATGGGCTACCAGAACACCGCTAGCCCCCAAGGGAAGGTATTCTTGTGCTCCAGCCAGATGGGCCACAGGTGGTGAGACAGGGATGTCTGGTCTCCTGGATTCTTTTTAACACAGGTACGTGCATTTGTATGTGCACATGCACACACACACCAAGGAATAAAGAGTCGAGAAAGGAGTTCTGCCATTTCTGTCCCAGCTAACACCTGCAGTGATGGGCTTGTCAATATATGACAGGGTTGGGAGCCAGGGAGGATCTTGAGGGCCCAGCCTTACTGGGCAAAAGTTTAGGTAAATCCGCTTGCTTTCCTAGAATGAGCAGCTAGAGGGAGGGCAAGAAGAGAGGGAGCTTTTCTTAGGACCTGGGTGACTGACTGGATTGGTTAATTGCACAAATTATGGGCATGTGAAATGTTCACATGTGCTGGGGAGACCAGGTTGGGTGAGACTAGCCTCAGGAGCTACCAGTCCAGAGGCTGTTAGATTCTGTGTGACATGGGCTGTAACGGGCGACTTCGGAGGGACCTCAACATAGCCGGAGTGACAGGACATGACAGGGAAGGTTTTCTAGGGAGGTGTGCCCCAGCTTTCAAGGACGTGGCTGACAACCATTTCAAAATACCATGTGTCACAGAGGAGCTTGTCGGGGGTGGCCCAGTATGGTGGGTGGGTAGGTGAAGGACCTCTCTGAGGAAGTAGCTGCTCCAATAGAGTCTTAGAGCGGTACAAGGCCTGAAGGAGCCAGATGACCAGGTGTGAGGTGTTGAGGTCAAATCCCAAAGTAGAAGGAGTATGGAGGCAGGTGGCAGCCACCGGCACTCGAGAAGCAAGTGGGCTCGAGGTCACAAAGGCACTATGTTGCGAACACGACTGACGTATTCAGATAGGTGCTCTGTCTGGCTCCAAGCACCCATCTGGGTGCTCTACTCCGAGCCAAAAACATTAACTTCCGGCCTTCCACCAACACTCAGAGGAGGGCCCTGGATTCGCTCAACCACCCACCATCTTTTTGCAGGCCCCTGATGAACTTAACCAGGCGTCCGCGTGCACCACTGCGTCTCTGAGCGCAGGTGCTCCCTCCTTTGTGGGAATGTAGTCTCTGCAATTCTACGGGCTGGGGCTGGCTTTCTGATGAGCAGAGGACTACGTTTCCCGGAGAACGTTGCTGACAGAACCTGTTTCACACATCTCACTTCTGGGCGCAGGCCATTGCCATGGAGAGGCAGAAACAACTGACACCTCCCACCACCTCACTTTTGTGCTCCTGCATGGAATGTTCGGGGAAAGTCTGGTCGTGCGTGAAGGCTTGGGGCCAGGAGGAGGTCGCAAAGTGCCAGAAACAGTCCTTGGGGCAACTGGAAGCTCCCTGTTCTCAGGCCCTAGAGTGGCTCTTGGGGACGGTGAAATCGGGCGTGATGCGGCCAGAGTTGCCGGAGAGGCCCGGGTTACAGTGTGTGGCCAGCCAGAGGGCAATAGGGGAAGTGGACAGAGAAGCACCACCCTAGGGATAGGGGAAGTTGAGTAAATGCAAAAACTGCATCAAAGAGTGATAAGGGAGCTGAGCCAGCAGAGACGGCTTCAAAGGAGTTGCCATCTGGGATTGTTAACAGAGATGCATAAGCTGTTAATGGGCCTGGTGAGATGGTACTACCAGGCTATGTAAATAGTAGACAAATGTTTAGATAAGCCATTTGTTAACCTTTGAATCCTGGAACTCCTAAATCTTTGTACCAGCCTTGTTTCTGAAGTTCTGTTTCTGATATGTAGATTTAAATTCAAACCTATAAACACTGTGGAAGACAAAGGACTGGGCCCAGAATTTGGAATCAAATCTGTCCTCTGGGCCCGCATGCGTAATAATCGTGCTCCGCCATCTCTCCTGCGTGTGAGTTATTTTCGGCAACACTAGGAGCCCTATTGAGTCCATAGGGCAAGGCAGCGCATGGGACTTGGAGTCCGGCGGGGCAGGGCCTGCCCTGGATGTAGTTCCAGGCTGAGTCTGGCTCTCGCCGTGGTTCCGGGTACCTGCCTGTGTATCGGCGCCAATTTCCCACTCAACCGAAGTTCCCTGGCCTTTGGCGATTACCATTCCATTCTTCCATTCACACACTTCCGCAGCCCAGGGTTATTCCCCTCTGCACCCACTGCACCTGTGTGCTCGCTGGTTGCTTTAACAGTGAGAGGAAGCTCCCGTGAATGCACAGGGTTTAAAATCCACACCCTTTCTAGTCAAGGTTCTGCAGGATTGCCCTGGTCACACGGCCCATGCCCAGAGAGTCCTTTCCTCCAGCTGTCACCTCCTCATCTGGCGGTTGTGGGGTGTGGGTGGGGCCTCCCGGGTCTGGGGAGGGCGAACCAGCTCTTTTTAAAAATGCATTGGAATTGAAACCAATCAGTTTTTGAGGTTGCAATGGTAACAAATGGATGTTGCAAAGAAAAAGAAAAATCCAATTCAGTCTGCACAGATTTACAAAAGAAAAACTGGATGTTGTCCTCTAGTACTTTCCTCAGAATTGTCCAGTTGGGAGTTGTTTTCCAGGACCCTTTTCTGAACATTGATACATATGTGCCTGCAGAGGGTTTTAAAATGTTGACAGTGGGATCATGTTGATGCGAGGAGGAACTCAGCGTTGTAAAGTGGGCATCTCTCCCTGCCCTTGGTGGGTCTTGGCTCTTTGAGGACAGGACAGGGAAGGAGAAAGAGAGGGAGAGAAACATCAAATGGTTGCCTCTCACGCGCCCCTAACTGGGGACCTGGCCCACAGCCTGGGCATGTGCCCTGATTGGGGAATCCAACATGTGACCTTTTGGTTCGCAAGCTGACGCCATACCAGCCAACCAGGGCAGAAGTATATTTCATACTTTCTCCTCAGTATAAGGATTTTTCAGTTATCTTTTGTTACTGATTTCTAAAGTAAATGCAATCAGAACAAGAAACGTTACTTTATATAATTTCAATCCTTTGAAGTTTTTTGAAACTTGCTGCATAGTACCAATGTGCTTCTCTGCTGCCATCTCGTGTTAAACTTTGGAATAAACTGCAGGTCATCAAGAAAATATTGGGTATAGTGAATCACATAGGAATATTGAATTCAATGTTATTTAGATGTGCATTTCATCACTTTAAAAATAAGGACTTTTAAATAACCTTTTGTTACTGATTTCTAGATTAACTTCAATTAGTGCCAACAATATGCTTTATATAATTTCAATGTTTTAAAGTTTGTTGAAACTTGTTTTACAGTACCGTATGATTATGTAAAAAAAATGTTCCAAATGTGCCTCTCTTCTGCCATCTGGTCTTCACATCTGGAATAACATTTTAATGCAGATAAGAAGGAAACGTTAGTTGCTTGGGTATAGTGGATCATCCCTAACTGTTGAATCCAAGTTTGCTGTTCATGTTAAGTTTTTTTAAAAAAAGATTTTAATTATTTATTTTTAGAGAGAGGAGAAGGGATGGAGAAAAAGAGGGAGAAAAACAATGATGTGTTGATGTGTGTAAGAGATACATCCATTGGTTGCCTCTCACTTGCCCCTTACTGAGAATTTGGCCCACAGTCCAGGCATGTGCCCTGACTGGGAATCCAACCGGTGAACTTTCGGTGTGCTAGCCTGTGCTCAGTTTACTGAGGCACACCAGCCGGGGCTCATGTTAAGTTTTTTTTTATATTTCTACGTGTGTGTGTTTTTTTTTTTAATGGAAAACAAGATTCAAGGTTTAATCCCTGGTCAAGGCATATGCAAGGCTCAACCAATGGCTCTGGCTGATGTGGCTTAGTGGCTTGGGAGTCCACCTGCAAACCAAAAGGTCGCCAGTTCCATTCCCAGTGAGAGCAGATGCCTGGGTTGTGGACCAGGTCCCCAGTTGGGGGCATGTGAGGAGCAAATGATAGATGTTCCAAATAAAAAAATAAATCAATAAATTAAAAAATTTAAAACAGAACACAATTTCCGTATGGATCTGCATCTATTACTGGACCTTCTATTCTTCTCCATCGGTTTGTCTATTCAGAGGGCATTACTCCACTGTTTTACTTACTGTAGCTTCATAATACAACAGATCTTTTATTTTTCCTTATTGTAATAGGTAAACTGAAATTTAGTTTGTTTTACTTTAAAAAATGTTGCTGAGCCCTGGTGAATGTGGCTCAGTTGGTTAGAACGTTGTCCTGTTAAGTAGGATAGAAAGCAAACCAAGACAGAAAGTAGGAGGGAGACCTTCTCACCCACTGACTCAGCGGTCCTGAGCCTGATCTGATAATATTTCCACGTGTTCAGAACATCTCAAGAAACACCATGATAGCACAGGAGATGGGGGGAGCCCTTGAAATTCTATGTATTGTTTCCATTATCTGGGAAAGAAAGCCTTGAAACTATTCATCCTGTTTGGTCAGTGGGAGGGGGGTCCACAGTGCCCAAAGAAGAAGCCCACAAAACAACTTTGGTTAATTGCCTACCTCTGGTCAGCATCTATTTTACTAGGGAGTCCCTAATGTTTGCAGAAAGAGCCCATAGATATTTTTGGGTAACTGTCCCAACTTTAATTAACTCTGTCTTTTCACGTATCTGTTTTACAACAAGATGAACAAATGTGGTCTGGAGTGAGATAAGGTTTCAGGCTAACAGACCCCCACACATACATAAGTTTGAGTAGTCATGTGCCACCCAGGGGAAGCTGGCACCACCTTTACCCATCAATCAATATGTAATTTCTTCACCCCCATCTTGCCAACTATATAAGTCCTCAAGACAAAGGATCCTGTGCTCTTGCCACCCTTGCCCTTGCCTGTTGCTGCTCTTAACTTGCCCTGTCCTGAATCTACGCCTTTCACCCCCACCTTGACAAGGCCCATTCTCTTCCAAGAGAACATATCACTAATAAACCCTGTTTGCACGCTAATAGACTTGCCAATCTGTAATTCTTTACTGCATTGGCAAGAAGAACAGAGTTTCTCTTGTAACAGTTCCATAAACTGAAAGGTTATAGTTTGATCTCTAGTCGAAGGACATGCCTAGGTTGTGGGTTTGGTCCCTGATGGGGACATGTACGAGAGGCAACCCTTTGATGTTTCCCTCTTACATTAATGTTTCTCTCCCTTTCTCTCTCCCTCCCTTCCCTTCTCTTTAAAATCAATAAGCATTTCTTTAGGTGAGGATTAAAAATTTTAAATATATTTTATTGATTATGTTATTACAGTTGTCTCAATATTTTTCTCCACTTTATGCCCCTCCAGCCTGTACCATCCCTCCCACCATCATTCCTTCACCTTAGTTCATGTCCATGGGTCATACATATAAGTTCTTTGGCTTCTCCATTTCCTATACTATTCTTAACCTCCCCCTGTCTATTCTGTACCTACCATTTAAGTTTCTTCTTCCCCACTCACCCACCTCCTACTCCCTGCTGATAGCCCTCCCTGTGATCTCCATTTCTGTGATTCTGTTCCTGTTTTAGTTGTTTGCTTAGTTTGTTTTTGTTTTGTTTTTAGGTTCAGTTCTTCATGGTTGTGAGTTTGTTGTCATTTTACTGTTCATATTTTTTTATCATCTCTTTTCTGAGGTAAGTTCCCTTTAACATTTCATATAATAAGGGCTTGGTGATGATGAACTCCTTTCACTTGACCTTATCTGGGAAGTACTTTATCTGCCCTTCCATTCTGAATGACAGCTTATAGGATAGAGTAATCTTGGATGTAGGTCCCTGCCTTTCATGACTTCAAATACTTCTTTCCAGCTCCTTCTCGCCTGTAAGGTTTATTTTGAGAAATCAGTTGACAGTCTTATGGGCACTTCTTTGTAGGTAATTCTCTCCTTTCCTCTTCCTGCTTTTAAGATTCTCTCTTTGTCTTTAATCTTGGGTAATGTAATTATGATGTGTCTTGGTGTGTGCTTCTTTGGGTTTATCCTCTTCGGGACTCTCTGAGCTTCCTGGACTTCCTGGAAGTCTATTTCCTTTGCCAGATTGGGGAAGTTCTCCTTCATTATTTTTTCAAATAAGTTTCCACTTTCTTGCTGTTCCTCTTCTCCATCTGGCACCCCTATAATTTGGATGTTGGAAAATTTAAAGTTGTCCTGGAGGTTCCCAAGCCTCTCCTCAATTTTTTTTAAAAATATTTATTTATTTATTTTTAGAGAGAGGGGAAAGGAGGGCTAAAGAGAGGAAGAGAAACATCAATGTGTGCTTGCCTCTCATGTGACACCCTCTGGGGATCTGGCCTGCACCCGGGCATGTGCCCTGACTTGGAACCGAACCAGCAACCCTTTGGTTTGCAGGCCAGCACTCACTTCACTAAGCTACACCAGCTAGGAGTCTCCTCATTTTTTTTTTTTTTTTTTTGAATTCTTGTTCTTTATTCTGTTCTTGTCAAATGTTTATTTTTTCCTGCTGGTCCAAATCATTGACTTGAGTCCTGTTTTTCTTCCTTTCACTGTTGGTTCCCTGAACATTTTCCTTTATTTCACTTTTCATAGCCTTCATTTCTTCCTTTAATTTGTGACTTAATTCAACCATTTCTGTGAGCATCCTGATTACCAGTGTTTTGAACTCTGCATCTAACAAATTGGACATCTCCTCATTGCTTAGTTCTATTTTTGGAGCTTTGATCTGTTCTTTCATTTGGGCCACACCTAGTTCATTGTAAAGAGCGGAGCCTTAGGTATTCGCCAGGGCAGGGCAACCCAGGTCACTGTGGTGTGGTGCTGTATGTGGGGGAAGGGTCAGAGAGGGAACCATGACACTTGCTCAACTCTCCTCCAGCTTTCAGTCACTTCCCTGCTACCCACAAGCAAATTGGGCTCTTTTGGTGCTGATATCCTGGTGGATGGGTTTATGTACTTTCTAGGACCCTGTAGATCTCTCCAACGAACTCTCCTGTGAGTCTGGGAGTTTTTGAGGGTTTATTTTTCCACACTGGAACCCTGGGTTGTGTGGTCTGTCTTGGTCCCCAGTGGTTCCTCCTGGTTTATGCACATGCAAATTTGGAACCACTCGCTCCATCAGCCACCACCTTGCCATGAGTCCTCTCCACCCTGGCTGCCCATCTCTGCCCCTCCTACTGGTCTGGATGAATGTTTTTTCTTTAACTTCTTGATTGTCAGATTTCCATACAGTTCGATTTTCTGGCAGCTCTGGTTATTTCTTATTTTTAAATTTTTTGTCCTTTTGGTTGTGCGAGGAGGCAAAGTGTATCCACCTATGCTTCCATCTTGTCCAGAAGTCTGGATTAAAAAGTTTTTTTCTGATATTTTAATCTAGATCATATTAAATGTATAGGTAACTTTGGGAAATTGAGGTTATTATATATTTTTCTATCCAAGAACATGCTGTTACTTTTCTGTTGTTTGAGTGTCTTTTTTTTTTTTTTTTTGAAGATTTTGTTTATTTCTTTTTAGGGAGGGGGGAAGGGAGGGAGAGAAAGAAATATCAATTAGTTGCCTCTCATACACCCCCAACCAGGAACCAAACCTCAACCCAGGCACATGCCCTGACCAAAAGTAGAACCTGTGACTTTTAGGTCTGTGGCACAATACCCAGGCCACTGAGATACCCCAGTCATTGTTCTTCAGATGTCTTTTATTGGGTAGAATTTTATGAATTGGTTCATATTGGATATTCCATATTCTTGTTAAGTTTATTCCCAGGCATTTTACCTGTTTTGTTGCTATTGGGTCTTTCTAAAAATTATATGTCTAACTTACTTTTTGCATATATAAAGGATATTTATTAATGCATGTAATTTCTCCCCATCTTACTAAATTTTATTATTTGTAATAATGTAAAAGTTGATTCCAATGAGTTATCAAGGTAAGATATCATGTAACAATTATCACATTATTTTAGTTATATATAACTCAACAGTTAGAATTTTGGAAGAGAAGCCTGGAAGAACATAAAGAAATAAGGTAATGTGAAGAGTTATAAAAATTTATTTCATTAGTTATAGGTTCATTAGTGATTAAATAAAGTAGTAACAACATTCTTAGCATTTTAAATGACTTTAGGGCCTAGATGCATGGTGTTCTAGAAATCAGAAGTATTTTGTAAATGAAATTGTGCCCATGTGGGCAATCTAAGAAACTTATAATATGGCAAATATCCACTGTTAGGTCGGAGTTGCTCAAGAAACCAGATGAATGCAGCGAGCCAAGGAGCAAGGTTTATTAGCGGGGAATAAGAGGGAAAGTGGAGCCAACAAGGTAGGTTGGGGAGTGA
Organism: Tonatia bakeri; assembly: GCA_004024845.1. Lineage (NCBI taxonomy): Eukaryota > Metazoa > Chordata > Mammalia > Chiroptera > Phyllostomidae > Tonatia > Tonatia bakeri. The sequence continues at coordinate 64,252 of PVIA01008714.1, forward strand.
ACCAAGTTAGGTTAAGACTTGCTCCATTGTTCTTAGGGCAGGGTTTTTAAGTGCAAAAACCCACAAAGGGTAACTGGTTGGGGTGTCAGAGTCTTATTGGCTAGGGCTGGTTGCCAGGTACTGTTTCTGCTGACCGTTGTTTTTGATACATCTTGTCAGGTTCAGGTTAAAGCTGTACCCTGTTATGCCAGATAGGCCGACCCCAGACCCCAGTCTTAGCCAGGCATCTGTTTGTCCTGGGTAGGTAGGGTCGGCAGGTACTTTCCCAGGCAGGCATTTTTCCATGGTGCATTTTCCCACCTGGTGATTTTTCCATTCCTCCTAGGCCTGCCTAGGTCTGTCATCCACATTTTCAAAATGGTAATTTTAGATGGTGAATTCTGGAAACTAAAAGACTAAGATTATTGACTGAAGATTATTAGTTACGTTATAGAACAGCTATTAGAAAGTGATTTACAGGTAATGAAAATAAGCAGTGACCCTCAGATGTGCACTGTGGTGTATCACAGTCTGGTTCCATCTCCTAAGGTGTCAGATGTTTTTTGCTTCCTGACTTTTTGAGGGTGTCTTCTCAGCCTAGAACATTGGCCAATCTGTGCAAGATGGCTCACTTTTGTTATTGTTGTTGTTTTTTAGGTCTCAGTTTGTATGCAAAGACAGAGGCATAGTTTGTATGCTGTCTGTGCAAAGACAGAGGCATAGTTTCAGATCTACGGAGCAAACTGACATGCCTTTTCCATTCTAATGTACCCTTCATTGAGTTTAATGTAGAGCAGGGCTTCTCATTCTCAGTACTGTTAAACGGGATAGGTAGCAAACCAAGGTGGCGTGTGGGAGGGGAACATGTTCCACCCAGTAATTCAGCAGTTCTGAGCAGGGTCAGGTAAGATTTTCCAAGTTCCAAGGTCACAAGAGAGAGCAGGATAAGCATAGTAGCAGGAGGGGAGCCTGTGAAATAGTTTTCTCTGTCATTTTCTCTATCTGGGAAAGGATGCCTTTGAAACTGTATATTAATCCCGAGTTCAGGAGAAGGGCGGAGGAGGGGAAGCCTGGATGGAGGCTTGCTGCAAGCATAAAATTCCGGAAACCCCTATAGGCAGGGCATTCAGACTAGCTGGGTGCAAGCTTCCAGGTTCCTGTTCAAGTGTGTTTCACAAATAAACTTGCTACCTCATTTTCACTATACTTGTCTCTTGCCTGAATTCATTTTTTTAGCATGACAAGAACCTAGGAGGGGAAGGCCCCCTAACTCCCCTAACTTGGGTCTTCCTGGTGACAGTATTATTGACCTTTTGGACCATGTAATTCTTTCTCCTGGGGGATTTTTTCCCTGCATTGTGGGTGCTTGTTAGCATCCCTTATCTCTATTCACTGATCGCCAGTCACACCCTTCCTCACCTCCGCCCACTTGATGATCTAAAATGTGTCTCTGCTTTACCTACCATCCCCCTGGGGGCAAGATCACTTAGGCTTGAGAACCACTGACCTTGACGCTTTGATCACTGTGGAACCTGAATGATCTGGCTTTGGTATGAAGTATTTTTATTATTCAGTTTAAATTATTTCTAACTCCAACTGTGATTTGTTTTGGGGGGTTATTTAGAAGTGTACTTTATAACATGCAAATAAAAGCACTTTCTAGTTACCATTTGTTCCTGATTTCTAGATTATTGGCAATGAGAGCAAGTAATTTTTGTTGACGGGAGAGGTTCTTCTTGCTGACGCTCATAAAGAATTACAGATCAGCTAATTTATTAGCGTGTAATCAGTTTATTAGTGACTCATTCCCATGGAAGAGAAGGGGCTGGGTAGAATAGGGGGTGAAAGGCAGTTTCAGGGCAAAGCAGGGCAGCAAAAGTAAGAGCAGCTGAAGACCAGGGAGGCAAGCCCCTGGGCAGCCTGGGTCTGGGTGGCCAGAGGCCCAATAGCTTTCCTGGGGGAATGTGACTACCCAAACTTAGGGATGTGTGGGAGTCTGTTAGCCCGAATCCTTATCTTGCTCCAGACTGCATTTGTTTATCTTGTTGTAAAACAAATAACGTGACAGGAGGCAGTTAATTAAAATTGGGGCACTTTCCAAAGTTATTTATGGGCTCTTTCTGTAAGCACCAAGTACTCCCTCATAAAACTGACAGTGACCAGAGGTAGACAATCAACTAAAGCGGTTTTACGGGCTTCCTCTTTGGGCACCGTGGAGCCTCTCCCAGATTCCAGGCCTTGGGATGAAAGCACAGTTTCAAGACTTTCTTTCCTAGATAGTGGGAATGCTACATAGAATTTCAAGGACTTTCTCTCTTGCTAATATAGCGTTTCTTGTGGTATTGGAACACCTGACAATATTATCAGACCAGGCTCAGGACTGCTGAGTTAACGTGTGAGACATGTCTCCTTCCTCCTCCCTGCTTTGGTTTACTATTTAATTTACTTAATTGGTAAAAGGTGTTTCTTGGTAACCAGGATGCATTACAGTATCCTGTACAGGATGTGCGTTACAGTACAGGATGCTGGCCAGTAAGAGTATTGCAGTCTCAGAGTTCTTCCTATGCTGTCTCCTGCCTCAATTTCATTCAACTGAAATTTGTTGGAACTTGCTTTATAGCACAACATGGTTAATTTTTTTATTTGAATTATTTTATTTTGCTCTTTCCAGTCCAAAGCTGTAACCATAGGCATTTAGAGTTAGACTAAATGACACAAAGAAAAAAAAACAAAATACCAAGACACCCAAATAAGATGCTTGGCGGAGATAAACCACACTTAGGGGGGTTGGGAGGGGCAGGGTTGGGAGCCAGAGGTCAAGGGCTGGGTGGCTTCTCACAGGCTCCTAGCTGGCAGTCAGCTGCATCCCACCCCAAGACCCAGAGTCCAGGCAGTGAAGGAGCACTGATATTGCCTGAACAGCAAATACCTTGAAGCCCTGATCCCAAGTGCACCGCTGGTTGGAGAAGGAGGCAGCAGTAGTCCAGAGAGAGCTGCAGTGCCAAGACTACAGACCTTCAGGCCCTGGCTGTGGCTGTCAGCCCTGCGGGGCCAGGAATGGAGCCAGAAGTCAGGATTGGAATCTCCTGCAGCCAGTCCCATAACTGAAAGGTTGAAGGTTCGATTCCAGTCAGGGCATGAATGTAGGCTGAGGGTTTGATCCCTGGTCGGCACGTGTATGGGAGGCAACCAAACATCACATCGATGTTTCTCTCTCTCTCTCCCCTCCCCTCTCTCTAAAAGCAATGACAAAAAATGTCCTTGGGTGAGGATAAAGAAAACGGAAAGGGGTGTCTCAGTGCCCAGGCCAATGTTGCTGTAGGAAACTTGGACTTTCTCGGGCTTGTTCAATTTGATCTGAAGATGACACAGAAGGAGTTCCGGCCAAGATGGAGGCATAGGCAGTCGCACTGTGCTTCCTCACGCAACCAAGACTGAAAACAACAAAGATTGAGAAACAGTTAACAACCAGAACAGAGGGAAATTAATTGAACAGAAGTCGGGCTCCAGTACATCCAGACCGGTAAGGAGCGGCGGAGTCGGGAGGCCTGCGAAGTGGGGTCGAGGATTCCCAGCGGGAAGAGGCACTGGCTGGCGGGTGCGCAGGGTGCAGACGGCAGCGGCAGCGGACGGACCGGTGGCGGACGCTGGGCGCGGAAGCGCGGAGCCGACTAGCAGACCCAGTGAGGGACGCGGGGCAGCTGGCTGTCCGCAGCCACACGTTTGCGCACGAACTAAGTGAAAAACTGGCAGTGCCGCCGCATTTCAAAGCTTAAGAGCCCCGTCTGGGAATTGAGGCCGGGAGACTCTCACAGGAGACTTCTCGGGGAAACCCACAGAGTCTGAGAAAGTACACAAGCCCACCGCCCGGGAGCCAGCACAGCAAGGGCCCAGTTTGCTTGTGGGAGGCAGTGGAGGGAACGGAAGTCCTAGAGAGAGCGGAGCAGGCGCCATTGTTCCCTCTCAGACCCCGCCCCCACATACAACGTCACAACCCAGCGACTGTGGTGCCCCGCCCCGTGAACACCTAAGGCTCCGCCACCCTTACGAAATAGCCGCATCCGAACCAAAGGAAAATTAAAAAGATGGCTCAAACATATTTGAAAGCCCCAGAACCATTTTTTTTAAGTGACCAAGAAATTGCCGAATTACCAGATGCACAGTTCAAAGCACTGTTGATCAGGAAGCTCACAGAATTGGTTGACTTTGGACATAAATTAGATGAACGGATGCAGGCTACGATAAGAGAAATGAAGGAAAATGCACAGGGAAACAATAGTGAGGGGAAGAAAACCGGGACTCAAATCAATGGAGTGGACCAGAAGGAAGAAAGGAACAACCAAACAGAAAAGAATGAAGAAACAAGAATTCAAAAAACTGAGGAGAGGCTTAGGGACCTCCAGGACACCTTTAAACGTTCCAACATCCGAATTATAGGGGTACCAGAAGGGGAAGAGGAAAAGCAACAAATTGAGAACTTATTTAAACAGATAT
>PVIA01008715.1:0-68820 GCA_004024845.1 Tonatia bakeri
CTTCTCCTTCTTCTCCTTTTCCCTCTCCTCATCCTCATCTTTCTTCTTCTCCTTCTTCAAGCAGGTCTTTTAACATTTCCTGGAATACTGGTTTGCTGATAGTGAACTACCATAACTTTTTCTTGTGTGGAAAGCTCTTCATTTCTCCTTCAAATTTAAATGGTAGCCTTGCTGGGAAAAGTAGTCTTGGTTGTAGATCCTTGCTTTTCATCACTTTGACTATTTTATGCCTATCCTTTCTGGCCTGATATGTTTCTGTTGAGAAATCAGCTGACAGTCTTATGGGAGCTTCCTTGAAGATAACTATCTTTCTCTTGATGCTTTAAAGATTTTCTCTTTGTCTTTAACATTTCCCATTTTAATTATGATGTGTCTTGGTGTGGTCCTCTTTGGATTCATGTTGTTCAGGACTCTCTACACTTTCTGGACTGTATGACTTTTTCCTTCACTATGTTAGGAAATTTTTCAGTCATCATTTTTTCAAATAAGTTTGAATTTGTTCTGTTACACTTTCTCCAAATGTGATAAATGTATTTAAAACTATAAATTTATTTATTTTTTTTTAAAGATTTTATTTATTTATTTTTAGAGAGGGAAGGGAGGGCGAGAGACAGAGAGAGAGAGAAACATCAATGTGCGGTTGCTGGGAGACATGGCCTGCAACCTAGGCATGTGCCCTGACTGGGAATCGAACCTGCGATGCCTGGTTCGCAGCCCGCGCTCAATCCACTGAGCTACACCAGCCAGGGCCTTAAAACTATAAATTTATTTTAACATATGTTGCTTCATTACTATTTAATTCTAAATATTATTAATATTCTTTTAAATCAAGTGTTATTTAAAATTTCATTTAGTTGCAAAAATAGCAGTATTTTATAAAATGCTTTTCATTTCAATACATATAGTATTTTTAAGAAAATATATTATTTTCAATTTATAATTCTATCATATTATGATTGGAGACATAAAATTTATTGAGGCTGCCTTAATGGTCTAATGAATGGTCTTTTTGTGTATGTTCCACATCTGTATGAAAAGAATGTGTTTTTCTCTTTGTTGAATGTGGGGTCTTATATGTAAGTATATATCAAATAGTTTGAGGTTATTAACTGTATTGTTCTGCTCTTCAACATCTCTTCTTATTTTCTTTTTGCTTCATCTATTAGTTTCTGTTAATAGTTAAAATTTCTAGCAATGATGGTTATTTTATGTATTTTTCTTTATATTTCTGTCAGTTGTTGCTTTATGAAGTTTGAGATTATATTGGTAAGTGCACATATGTTTTTCATAATTACATCCTCATTTTTCCCCTTTTCAGTTTATATGGCCCTTCTTTTTCTCTTTTGATACTTTTCCCCTTAATTGTATTTTTTTCTGTGTTAACATGGCTACATAAATTTTCTCTTAATTCATATTTACTTAGTATTTATCTATTTTAAATTTTTAAAAATATTTCTGTCTGTTTTAAGTCTCTCCTGTAGCCAACATATCTTTTTATATTATTTTAAAAATCTAATCTTAGAGTCTCCATCTTTTAATTTGTTAGTTTATTTTTTAGAAGATTCTAGTATATTCACCTTTATCATTTCTTCACATACTACTTTTTATTTAAAAGTCCATTTCTCCTGGGATTCTTACTAGACCTGGTTGTGTTTTTTATCCTTCAAATCTGTTAACTTTTCTTTTAATGAATCTTTATGCTGATGACACCATTTTATTGGCAGAAATTGGCAATAATTTGAAACAACTTTGGTGAAAGTGAAAGAAGAAAGTGCCAAACAGAGCTTCATTTGGACATAAAGAAGACAAAAATCATTACTACAGAAAAAATATACAACTTTAACAAAGATAATAAGGACTGAAATTGTTTTGCTTACCTTGGTTCAGTAATTAATTCAAATGAAGATTGTAGCCAAAAAAAGCAAGAGTCTTAGAACTACAGAAATGGAAGAACTGGAAAAAAATAAAGAGCGAAGATGTGTTATTAGAGACCAAAGTTAAGACCACCCCCCACCCTGTATCCCAATTACTATGCACAGATGCAAAAGCAGGACAGTAAGAAGGCTCAAAAGAAAAAAAAAGTATTTATTTGAAATATAGTGTTGAAGTGGAGCTCCAAGGAAGCCTTAGACCACCAGAAAAATGAATAAGGGGGTCCTAGATAAAAATCAAGCCTGAAACATTGCTGGAGGCAAAAATGACAAAACTGAAGTTGTTCTTTTTGGCTACATCATGAGAATGCAGGGCTCTTCATAAATAATGATAATCCTGAGAAAAATAGGAAACAGCAGGAAAAGAGAAAGACCAAATGTGAGGTGAGTTGACACCATAAAAAAAGCCGTGGGCATTAATTTATAGGAACAGAGTAAGGCTGTTGAGGACAGGAATCACTCGTTCATAGTGTCACCAGTAGAAAGAGCTGACTCAATGGCACATAACACACATCCTTTCCTATTGGGAAAGTTCCTCTATCTAATTTGCTAATTCTTTCTTCTATTATTTTTTCCTATCTATTGTTTTCCTTATTTCAGTTTTTATGTATTTCATATTCAATTTTTCTACTTTTTGATGATATTTAATTCTTACTTTTTGGTTCTACTATAATCTACTATTTCCTTATTTATAGGTATAATGCATATTTTAAATTCTTAATCCATTTGTTTCAGTTCTGCTTTACGTAGTATATGTTGTTTAGCTTACTGTTCATCAATTAAGGAAGTTCTTCTCAGAGATAGTATTTATGCTTGTGAGTTCATGTTCACCTGAGAATAACAGATGGTCTTTCTGGTAATGTGTTTGGGGGAAAAGAATGAAGGACAGACCCTAGGCCAAGCCCCTCTATGTTAGTATTAGGGAGAGGGGAACACTAAGCTCTAGGGCAGAGAGATCCAGGCACCATAGAGCCACTGTTGATCATTCTTTTTTCAGGAATAATCTACACCGGACAACTCTACTTTAAGAATTCTTCTTTTAATGCTTAGAAATAAGCAGCACTGGTAGAAGCCAATTTCCTTAATTGGTAGCATCCCAGCCATGGGGTCAGTCCAGATCTCTTCTTATCAGTACCTCACTAGCAGGACACTTGTGTTGTCTCCGTATTACTGTTCTAACATGGGGCTATTGCTGTCAATTTCTCCAGGGATGGTTGAAATATACATTTTTATTCTAACATATATTTAAAATAAAATATGCAACATCTTAATTTATGGTGTATATGTATATGTGAAAAGTTCACACTTGCTTATTTGAACAAATTAAGTAATTCAAACACCTATAAAGTTAATATTCTTCCCCTTCCCCATCATCACACTCTGAAAAAAATTGATATAACACTTTTCTCCTCCAAATATTTACTTATAAAAGGTTCTATCTCTCAACTCATTATTCTAAACTTAAAAAAAAATAAAATATAATATTCATAGCTATTTATCCAGACCAATGTTTATAAATTAATTCATTCTCTTTCCTGGGTAAATAATATTCTGTGATATGGATGTTCCATAATTTACTTATCAATTCTCCTACTAATAGACATGTTAGTTTTTTCCCACTTTTTATAAATACAAACAATACTGTAATAAATATCCTTGGATCAGTTACAATAGATGGAATCCAGAAGTAGTCCAAAGGATATATAGCAACTTGATATATCACAAAAGTAATATTTCAATTCAGTGGGGAGAAGGTGATTTATTTATTAAATAATGCTGGCATAACTAACAATTTCCATATGGGACAAAAAGCTCTATTCCTTTCTTATGTCTTATACAGAAATGAGCTCCAGATACAATGATGTAAAAAAATAAAAAAATTAGAAGAATAATTATATAATTTCAGAGTTGGGAAAAATTTTAAGGAAATTTTGGAAACCTGGAAATAATAAGGGGAAAAAACATAGACAGATTTGAATCTTTAAAAATTGTAAATGTTTTATGTCTCCATATGACACAAATAACTAAATTTTTCTCTGTGTGTCATCTTAAGGTCAAATAAATGTTTAGGTCCTGGATTTTATCTGATGAGGAATGATGAAATCTTATTAATATGAAGTCTACCCAACTATATCCGTATATAACTATACCTAACTATATATATCTATATAACTATATCTGATGTAGTTGTAATAGGATTTTGTGTTCATGATTATGTCTCTTGAAATTACATCTCTACAATCTGGAAATTGAACAGACCTTATAATATAGTTATTTATTGAGATTATTGTGAAGAGAACAATTTACTTAGTTCATTGTACTCTGAGTTCTAAAACGTTTATATACATGTGTGCTTGTATTGAAGTTTCTTTTAGAGGAGGTTTTGGACATTTAATTCAGTAAGTGATAGAGGTGGTATGAAGGCTGAAGAGAATTTCAGAGTAGTTTCCTTTTAGGTGGCAAACTATTTAGCTGTGGCTGACATACAAATATACATTTGGATGTTTCTTTTAAAAAGGTGACTACATTAACAGACACTAGAATTTTTTCTTTGTTCTGGAAGATTAGTTGTCAATGTATCAACACAATGCTTGATTTGCCCCACTGGCACAATAAAGGAGCATCCACTCATTTAAATCTTTAGAAAGAGGTTTAGTGCCCTAATTCACTAAGATCAGTGGTTTTAAATTAGGGTGTTTCCTCCAAAGTTAGGTTTATAACCAGGATCTCATTTAATCAGGAACCTTAAAGATGATCTAGTTCTAGACCAATCTCATTTGTGGATGAGGATCATGGGCTGGAGGGATTAAGTAACTTCTTAGAGTTATCCATAGCAGAGCCCTAGCTAGAATCTCTTCACTGTTGTTATCTTGTCAGTGAACCAGGCTGCCAATAACAGCTGGCAGAAGACTAGTGCCAAAGGCATTGTCTCAAAGGCACTTACACTGGGAATATAATAATTGTCTCCTTTAAGATTTCTTCCTGTCCTGGAGGAAATACCAAAAAATACCATAAAATATGGTATTTTATGGGCAATACCTGCTTTCTGACACTTTCTGTTGCTTTCTTGGAGAGTCATTGAAGTAAATGTCTACAAGACAACATCCTGACTATGTATACCCTGAGTCCTGACACTTCAAATGTCAATGTTTGTGTGTAGTTAGAAAACTGATGAGTGAGAAGAGAAGGGCAGGGAGAAGTGACTTAGAGGATTTGATTAGGTAGCACAAAAAGAGGAGATTGCTTGTTTTATGTATTTGTGTTGAATCTAGTCCATAGATCATTATAGTACCTACTTAATTTCAGTAATATTGTTTTCCTAATAGAATGCACTTGGGCTTCTGATTCAAGGTAAACTGTGATATAATCACACATCAATCATGTCAAGAGGCATAAAAATGGAAAAGAGGAAGTAAAAAAGCAAGTGGACATTTCTTTTTTTAGAAAAAAATACTTCGTTGTGAAGACTAGTGAGGGGGATAATTAGAAAAAGGTGTGTGTAAGCTTGCAAAGCCTATGGAAGAAAGAATTATATGATGGATATTGGATCCCCAATAAATTGCTCTATTATTTCTTATAATGATATATATTGGTCAGAGGTTTTCAAAATCACATGATATTGGGCAAAAACAATATTCTGTTGATTCATCAATGCCCTTGGCTTTCTGTTCCTGCTGTTATACCTGTATTGTAGCAATCCATCATCTCTTACTTGGAAGACCATTTCAATGGTCTTCTCATTAGTCTTATGACTAGTGTCATCCCTCTTCTTATTTTCTATGCTACTTCAACTATAATTTTAAAAACGCAAATTCTGTTCCATTGCTTCCTTAATTGAAACCCTTCAGGGCCTCCAACTGCCTATAGGATCAAGGTTAAAATTCTCAGCCTGGTAGCTTTGGCTCCCGCCTCCCTCTCCACCTGTATCTGTCATTGCACTCCTTCTATTGGCCCCATACTTCATTAATCATTCATTCAATAACTTTTTATTGTGTCCACTATGTACCAGGGACTATGCTGGATTCTAGGATGTGATGGGTGTGAGAAAGTGCCCTAACAGAGGAGCACAGCTAGCCATAATCATTGATGTTGACTGACTCTGCTAGTCTCTATCGTGAACACAGTAGAGCAAACCCCAACCACACACCCTCATATGACTAATTGTTCACTCTAAATCATAACATAGTGCAATTTGAAGTAAAAGGATCCCTGTTTAACACAGTTAAGAGAATGAAAAGGTAAGTTACAGACTGGGAAAAAAATATTTACAAACCACATGTCAGAGAAAAAGCTCGCATCCAGAATTTTTGGCAGAGTCTCAAAGCTCAATGATAAGAGAACAAACAAACCATTGCAAAATGGGCAAAAGATTTGAATAGACACTTTACCAAAGAAGATATATGATGTTGAACAACACATGAAAAGATGTTTATCATCTTTAGTTATTTAAAAAATGGGAATTAAAACCACAATGAGATATCGTATCTGTTAGAATGGTTAAAATTTTTTAAAAAGCAACTGGAAATTTCATACATTGCTGCAGAATTACAAAACAGTGTAGACACTAAAAAACAGTCTTGCAGTTTCTCATAAAGTAAAGCATATTTACCATAAAACCCAGCATCATGCTTCTAAGTATTACCCATGTAAAGTGAAAACTTATGTTCACATAAAAACCTGTATGTAAGTTTGTAAGAACTTGATTTGTGATTGCCCTAAAATGGGAGAGGAACCCCCAAAGCTCTTTTTTTCCCTTCCTTTTTAATTGATTATGCTGTTACAGTTGTCCCATTTTCCCCCTTCACTCCCCTCCACCCTGCCCACCCCTCCCACCCACATTCCCCCCTTTAGTTCATGTCCATGTGTCATAAGTTCTTTAGCTTCCACATTTTCCACACTATTCTTGCCCTCCCCCTGTCTATCTTCTACCTATTGTCTATGCTACTTATTCTCTATATCTTTTCCCCCTCTCTCCTCCTCCCACTTCCCTGTTGCTAACCCTCCATGTGATCTCCATTTCTGTGGTTCTGTTCCTGTTCTAGTTGTTTGCTTAGTTTGCTTTTGTTTTAGGTATGGTTGTTACTAACTGTGAATTTGAAGTCTTTTTACTGTTCATGTTTTTAATCTTCATTTTCTTAGGTAAGTCCCTTTAACATTTCATATAATAAGGGCTTGGTGATGATGAACTTCTTTAACTTGGCCTTATATGAGAAGCACTTTATCTGCCCTTCCATTCTAAATGATAGATTTGCTGGACAGAGTAATCTTGGATGTAGGTCCTTGCCTTTCATGACTTGGAATACTTTTTTCCAGCCCCTTCTTGCCTGTAAGGTCTCTTTTGAGAAATCAGCTGACATTCTGATGGGAACTCCTTTGTAGGTAACTGTCCCCTTATCTCTTGCTGCTTTTAGGATTATCTCCTTCATTTTTACCTTGGCTAATGTAATTATGATGTGCCTTGGCATATTCCTCCTTGGGTCCAACCTCTTTGGGACTCTCTGAGCTTCCTGGATTTCCTGGAAGTCTATTTTCCTTGCCAGATTGGGGAAATTCTCCTTTATTATTTGTTCAAATAACTTTTCCACTTGTTGTTTTTACTCTTCCCCTTCTGGTACCCCTATAATTCAGATGTTGAACGTTTAAAGATGTCCTGGAGGTCCCTAAGCTTCTTCTCATTTTTTTGAGTTCTTGTGTCTTCATTCTTTTCTGTTTGGTTGTTCCTTTCTTCCTTCTGGTCCACTCCATTGATTTGAGTCCCAGTTTTATTCCCATCACTATTGGTTCCCTGTGTGTTTTCCTTCATTTATCTTATTGTAGCCTGCATTTGTTCATCTAATTTATGACCAAAGTCAACCAATTTTGTGAGCATCCTGATCACCTGTGCTTTGAACTGTGCATCTGATAGGTTGGCTATCTCTTGGTCACTTAAAAAAAAATCATTCTGGGGATTTCAATTCTGTTTGAGCCATCTTTTTTATTTTTTATTTTCCTTTGGTCTGGTTGCAGGTGTTACGTATGGGCGGCGGAGCCTTAGGTGTTCACCGGGGCGGGGCACCCCAGTCGCTGGGTTGTGAGTTGTAAGTGGGGGCGGGTCTGAGAGGGAACAATGGTGTTTGCTCCGCTCTCTCTAGGACTCCAGTCCCCCTTGCTGCCTCCCACAAGCAAATTGGGCCCTTCTGGTGCTGGCTCCCAGGCAGGTGGGCTTATGTACTTTCTCAGACTCTGTGTGTTTTCCCAATAAGCCTCCTGTGAGGCTGAGAGAATCTCCTGGCCTCAGCTCCCACAGGTGTTTTCAGTTGGTGCTTTTAGGCTTTGTTTCCCAGCAGTGCTGGGTCCCTGGGTTACGCAGTCTGTGTAGCTGCCCGTTTTCGTTTAGTTTGTCTGTGCTCGAACGTGTGGCTGCGGTGCACTGGGTCTGCTCGTTGCCTCTGCACCCAGGGTCTGCCACCGGTCTGTCACCTGCCCCTGCACTTCTGGGGTCCACCAACTGCTGTTTGCGCCCTGTGCACCCGAGTCTGCCAGACACCGCTCTTTCCTGCCGGGACCCCTTGACCCCTCTCCGTAGGCCTCCGACTCTGCCTCTCTTTACCGGTCTGGATGTACGGTAGTCAGACTTCCATTTGGTTCATTTCTCTCTGTTCTGGTTGTTTCTTGTTTCTCAATTTTTGTTGTCCTTAGTTTTGGTTGCGCGAGGAGGCGCAGTGCAACTACCTATGCCTCCATCTTGGCTGGAAGTCAGGAATCCCAAAAGCTCTTTAACTGGGGAATGGTTATACAGAATGTGGTACATCCACTCTGTGGAATTCTACTCAGTAAGAAAAAGAAATGAACTCCTGATATACACAACAACACAATGAATCTCGAGTGCATTATGCTAAATGAGGAAAGCCAAGCTTTAAAATCTAGGTACTATATGATTCCATTTGTATCACTTTCTGGAAAAGGTAAAACCATGTACACAAAACAGATGAGTGGTTGCCAGGGGCTGGGGGAAGGAAGAGTGGTTGACTACAAAGGGGTCTGGGGAAGCATTTTGGGTTGATGGAACTGTTCTATATTGTGATTGTGAGAGTGGTTACATGACTATATACATTTGGCAAAAATCACAGAACTGTACACTGAGAAGGGCAGATCTTAATGTATGTAAATTTTATCTCAGTGAAGAAATATCTTGTTTAGACATAAGAACCAATGAGATGTGTCTGTGCAGTTTCAGCTTCTTGTCAGTCCCTCCTTCATCTGTCACTCCCACTGAGCTGTTGTAAAGTAATGGGGACAATGTTGGGTTGTGGGGTTGCTGCAGCTTTCAGTCCTCTCCTTCCCTGGGGCAGGAGCGCATTTAGTCATCTGAGAGATCCTTTCAAGGGGAGCCCACATATTCTATCCAACTTTGTATCCATGCAACCTTTCCTTCTCCAGGTGTGGGAGCCTGTTGAGTAATCTAATGGGTCATCAGTAAATTTGAATGACAAATTAATAGGTCATTTTTTCCCTTTATCCCCATTAAATTAGTAACTCAGATGCATTTTAGGGATTGTACTTTCTTTCCCATACTAATGACTTTTCCAAAGGAAATGAATGAGCTTCTCCAAGCTCTTAGTTTAGAACATCCTTCATTGTTCTTTTTGGGGTTTCCTTTCTTTCCTCTGGGGTTTCTGGTATCTGACGCAGACTCCGGCTCACAGTGTCCGCAGTGTTATGGCTGAGACGAGACAAATTCACATGGACTACTGAGTCCTGTGGAAGAAAAGGGACAACACAGCCACTCTCTTAAGAGGACAGCACACCAACCCTTGACTTGACAGGTTTTTATCGGCTTTAATTTGCATAGGAAAACAGGGTGTATATGGAAAGCTCATCAATCATTGTCAGGCAGTAATGATCAAATATGTAACATTCAAAGAACTCTGAGGGCCTGTTTTGAGTCAGGGTCAAATAGCTAAATGGCTATAAAACTTTGGGGAAACAAACTCATTTCATGCTTGAACCCTTATCATTTAAATTGAGGGTATTAGCAAAGTAGATTTCACAGAATTTTATGCATTCTTTCTTAGGCCTGATCACCCTGGGGAACCTGCCTTTTCTAGTACAGGGCCACACCCACCTCCAGCATTGTTTTAGGCTTAGGCAGAGGAAGGGAAGTAAGAGAGCCAAGAGATTAGGAGACTTCTTGCAGACAGAATGAGGATTCAGGCTATGTCAAAGCCAAGGGGTGGGGGTCCATCACCCCTTTTTTCTATAGCCCCCCAAGTCCTTTCTGAGGGCCTTCCCATGTGATCATGCCTGTCTTAGGTCGTCTTTTCCTTGAGGAATCTTACCTATCATTGGCTAACCGGTCATGCACTGGGGGCCAGGCAGGGTGAAGTAAAGTAGGCAGAGGTGGCGCTTCTGCCAGGGGAATAAACTTTGTCTCCTCAGTGGCTTAGGGTCCCAAGGTCTCTCACTCAGCCTAGCCATGGGGGTTACAGCTTCTGAAACCAGGCAGGGCAGTTCCCAACAGGTCTCCACTGAAGATTCCAGAGAAATATGCAGCCGTAACTGGTAGGAGAATTACTTACTGTTTCACTCTTCTGTCCCACTGTCAGACACTGGTCCTCAGTTTTGCTATGACAGCATGCTCACCCTGCCCACAGCTGCTTTGGCTGTAGTGTTTAGTAAATGGTTTTGGAGATGTCTTGATTCCAGAACAAGCTGCTGATTTGCTTTCCTTTGAATATGTTTCCTGTTTTCTGGTGCAGGGTTTGAATATACCAAGTGTCGGGAACCCAGTACTAAATGAATGAACATATTATTCTAATGTAGAGAAACACATTGGTTAAACTAAACATTGTCTAGGTTCTTTCTCAAGATCAAAAGAGAAGGGAGCTAGTTCATGCATAGCTAAGTTATTATTTTTTTGTTTTCATTTTCTTACTTTAATTAAGTTTAATTCTAATCTATTTTCTCCAACCTGAATTTTAGAATTTCCCAATATGCATCTAGACTCAGTTCTGAAACAAAATATTTCTAATCTTAATTTTTTCTGTGTTAAAATTGGACCAAGATTTCTCTGCAAGAGTAAGCAAGAGTATTCACTATCCAGGGCAATACAGAAGAAGAAAGCAGATGGGCCTCCTTGCCACACCCTCCCAGTTTAATGACACTCTGGAAGGGGGTGAGGCAGAGGCCAAGACACAGAGTTTCCTGGAGCCCCAACCCCTCATTGAGGCCGAGTTTGAGCGCTTTCCCTTCTTGTGATGAAGGCCGGCATTCTTTCACAGTTCCACAACTGACCCTGATGCACAGATTAATTTATTTTTCCTGAACCCATCTTGTCAAAAAAAAAAAAAAAATGCAGGGCCAGGAAACTAGCTATTTCCAAATCAAACTTTCTCCATAGTGGTGTTCTTAAGGAAGTTAGAAACTTGATTTGTTTCACACCAGGTGACTTTTCCGACCCAGCAGAAGTCAAAGGTAAGTCTCTTGCAACTGCTGCCTTGATTAGGCCACTCTGTGAACCAGTTTTTTTCAACTACACCAGTGAGGCGGCAGCTCAAAACAAACCTGTCAAGTGCCCACCTTACTCATCCACCATCTTCTCAGTCTTGAGGCCAGCTTAATCCTGTCTTTACCAGCAGGTTTTCTCTAAGCATGCTTTTAAAATTTTTTTTAAAGATTTTATTTATGTATTTTTATTTAAACAATTTTAGTATATTTTATTGATTATGCTATTACAGTTGTCCCAATTTTTTTCTCCCCTTTACACCCCCCACCATGCACTCCCCCACCCTTCAGCATTCCCCCCTTAGTTCACGTCTATGGGTCATACATATGAGTCCTTTGGCTTCTCTGTTTCTTATACCATTCTTAACCTCTCCCCATTTATTTTGTGCCTACCAGTATGCTGCTTATTCTCTGTACCTTTGCCCCCATTCTTCTCCTCACCCTCCTCACTGATAACGCTCCATGTGATGTCCATTTTTCCGATTCTGTTTCTCTTCTTGTTTTTTGCTTAGTTTTTGTTTTTTAGGTTCAGTTGTTTATAGTTATGAGTTTGTTTTCATTTTACTGTTCATAGTTTTTTAACTTCTTCTTTTTCTTAGATAAATCCCTTTAACATTTCATATAGTAAGGGCTTGGTGATGGTAAACTCCTTCAACTTGACCTTATCTGGGAAGCACTTTATCTGCCCTTCCATTCTAGATGATACTTTGCTGGACAGAGTAATCTTAGATGTAGGTCCTTGCCTTTCATGACTTGGAATACTTCTTTCTATCCCCTTCTTGCCTGCAAGATTTCTTTTGAGAAATCAGCTGACAGTCTTATGGTAACTCCTTTGTAGGTAACTGTCTCCTTTTCTCTTGCTGCTTGTAAGATTCTCTCCTTATCTTTAATCATGAGTAACTTAATTATGATGTGCTGTGGTGTGTTCCTCCTTGGGTCCAATTTCTTTGGGACTCTCTGAGCTTCTTGAACTTCCTGGAATTCTATTTCCTTCTCCAGATTGGGGAAGTTTTCCTTCATTATTTTTCCAAATAAGCTTTCAACTTCTTGATCTTGTTCTCCTTCTGGCATCCCTATGATTTTGATGTTGAAGCACTTAAAATTGCCCTATAAGTTCCTAAGTCTCTGCTCATTTTTTTTGAATTCTTATTTCTCCATTCTGTTCTGGCTGGATGTTCATTTCTTCTTTTGTTCCAGATCTTTGATTTGAGTCCCAGTTTCATTCCCTTCACTGTTGGTTCCCTGTATATTTTGCTTTGTTTCATTTTGTATAGCCTTCATTTCCTCCTTCGTTTTGCAGCCAAGCACAATCAATTCTGTGAGCATCCTGATTACCAGTGTTTCAAACTCCGCATCAGATAGGTTGTCTATCACCTCATCGTTTAGCTTGTTTTCTGGAGCTTTGATCTGTTCTTTCATTTGGGCCATATTTCTTTGTCTCAGCATATCTGTTATGTTGTACAGGGCTGGGGCCTTGGGTGTTCCCCAGGACTCAGCAATCCTCTCTGCTGCATTGTGGTGGTGTCTGTGGAGTGGTTGGGTGGGGTGGGTGTCAGAGAGGGAAAAATGCCATTCACTCACTCTGCTCTAGGCCCACTTTCCAATGAACTCTCCTGTGAGACTGGGAGTTTCTCCTGCTGTCACAATCCCCACAGTATTTTCCAGCTAGAGTTTTTGAGTATTTAGTTTCCCTTCATTTAGCCCCGCCTTGCCCCATTGGTCTGCCACCTTGCCATGCATCCTCTCTGCTTGGCTGCCTATCTCCTCTCCTCCTACCAGCCTGGATGAATGTTTATTTAACTCCTTGGTTGTTGGAGTTCTATGCCATTTGATTTTATGGCACTTCTGGTTGTTGATTGTTTTTAAATTGGTTGTTATCCCTCTTTTGGTTGTGCAAGGAAGCAAAGCATTTCTACCTAAGCCTCCACCTTGGGTTCATGGTACTACTGTGTAAGGTCACAGGGCTGAGCATAGAACAACTCCAGGAGGCTCCAGTCACATGGACTGCAGTATGAATGGTGTACCTGAGGTGGAGCAGTGAGGCAAACTTGTGGGCAACCTAGAGATGTTACTCAATGCATCCTGCTGACTCCAGCAGAAAGAGGCATACCAGCATCTCCCTATTTGCTTATTTTTAGAGAGAGGGTAAGGGAGGGAGAAAGGGAGGAGAGAAACATCGATTGGTTTCCTCTGGTACACGTCCAGACAGGGGACCAAACCCCCAACCCAGGCATGTGCCCTGACCCCAGAATTAAATCGGTGACCTTTCACTTTGCAGAAAGATGCCCAACCAACTGAGCCACACCAGTCAGAAGTCTAAGTATCAACTTTTCATGGGGATGGCATGTTTCCCCTCTCATGGTTTAAGCTCCTGTTAAATATCTTTGGAAACCCCACATGATACTTAACATAATACCTAACACACATATTTGTTAACAAACAACTGAGGACTGTTCTGCTGGCCTCTGAAGCTTGGAGCTGTTTCCCCTATTTTTGGAGCACAGATATAATTTGTTTGTAGTAAGTGCCTTCCAGCTGAAGTGATGTGGGACTGGTTATAAGTGGACAAGCCAGCATCCTCAGTGTGAAGACCATCCTACACAAAGACAAGAAGGTAGGTCTCGCCAAGTTGTGCTTAAGGATGATGAGTGGTTAAGACTAGCGGGAAGTGAAATGTTTATTTAGGGGTCAGTGAAGGACAAAACTGAATTATTAAATGAGGGCCAATTTGTGAAGAACTTTGAATGTCTTATCAAAGATAGAGAGGGGACATGATGAAGATTTTGAAAGAGGTCTTTCCAAAATGTCTGGTGATGCTTAGAAAGTGCAAAGAAAGAGTTCAAACAGAGGACCAGGGTTGGTGTCTGGTGCGCCACATGTCAGGTGAAGAAAATGGATAGGGGAAGAAATAGCCTGACTCCTGAGAGCTGAAGGAAAGCATGTAGAGAACTTTTATTTAATCCAGAAGTTTCAGATGGTATTCTACAGAGCCAGAGCACTCCTCTGAGATGCCTGGGGTAGGGATGGGGGAGATAGTGCAGGGTGGGGGGGGTGGTAATGCGGGGTATGGGGGCACTGTGAGAGAACAGGGTGCTTATTTTATTTCATGCAATTTGACCCTGCAAAAGCTTTCATTTGGAAAAATAATTTTGCAACTTTGAAAATAGAATTTTTAAAAATTATTTTATTTTTTTAAAGCACAGGAGTAACCTAAAGCCTTAGGTCAAAATATCCTCAGTGTGAAGGTACTGGGATGGTATAGTTCTCCTTATAGAAAATAGTGTACAATTAGGTGCTTAATACATTATCTTCTTTTG
This sequence comes from Tonatia bakeri, assembly GCA_004024845.1. Taxonomy (NCBI): domain Eukaryota; kingdom Metazoa; phylum Chordata; class Mammalia; order Chiroptera; family Phyllostomidae; genus Tonatia; species Tonatia bakeri. Next base: position 14,732 of record PVIA01008715.1, read on the forward strand.
GGAAGAATGTGATAAAAATTGGTCAACTCCTGCAGACAACTCTGTGCAGCCTATTGTCAGGTTTGAGGAGGTCACCCCCACCCCATTCAGATTCTTCATAACCGTGGCAAAATTGAAAGGAAACCCCCAAGTGTGGTGAGACCGGCTTCCCACCTGAGGACGGACTAACACCAAAATTAGGGTTCTAGTTATTCTACAATATTGGTGGAGGATGGAGTTCTCTGTTAGAGACGGCACCTGTTCTGGTGCAGAGAAGGGTCCCTTTGTCTGGATGAACCGTCTTTTCTCTCCTCTGCCAGGGCGGTAATTTCCGCTCTGTGGCCAGCAAAGGCCAGGGACTTTGAACCTGAGTAGAAGAAAAGGGAGAGGGGTTTCCATGAGTTTCATGCTAGGTTTTCTCTGATCCAGCTTTGTTAGCTCCTTGACAGAGGAAGTAAAATGAGTTGGGGCCTTAAATTGGGTTAAACTGTTGGAAGATGCAAATTGATAAATAAACATCAAAACAATGAGGCTCTGCTAATCCTCCCACAAAGGACAAATTGCTGATCTAACTTCCCTGCCAGGATGGTTGCCCCAGTAGAACAAAGGCGGCTTTTATAGTTTATGTTTTATTTGTAAACTGACAGTGCTGGTCAGTTAGTGAATTTACTCTCACCTGCCTCTGAGGGGAGGGGAGGTGGCAGGTAATCCTTTCTTTCTCTATAGTCTTAGGGAACTGGTCACCTGATATGACCAGGAAAGGCCTTGGAGGATGTGCCAAATTTTAGCCACTTTAGTGTAACTGCCAAATTGCTTGTCAACAATGAAACCAGTGTCTGAAAGGGAAAGGGCTGGGGAGTGGCGAGCCTTTTCAGCTCATAATTCATGAAAGGCCCTGGGTTTCCCTGCCTCTCTCCAGCCTTCTAATCCTAGGGTTCGAAGCCTTCTCTGGGAAAGGTGGTTGTCAACACTTGTTGATGGTAATTCTCTGAAAAGGTGTCTGTCACCCAGGCTGTTTCCTATGGGAGTCAGCCTGCTTCCCTCAATCCCCCCTGCAGGCCTGTCACCCAGACTCAAGGTGTCAGCTCATTCATTATTCCAACTGACCTTCAGAGGAGAGTCTGGCGCTGAGATACTGACACCCACACAGACACAGCTGGCCTGAACCTAATCTTCTGGAGAGAATCACAGATAAATCCTAGTCTTCAGGGGCCTCTGGCCTCTTTTACCAGCTTGTCACTCTGCCTCCTGTCATCCCACTCCCTCCACTTCAAATGTCAAGGCATTCTGGTAGTCTGGCAGCTCCCAAGGGGAAGAGATGGCTATTTTTCTGGGGTAAGTGCCTCTCTTAAGACACATCCTGCTGATGTTAACGTGCAGAAATCTTGCTCAAGGGTACACAGGCTGCATCTAGGGTATTAGAATCCCATAGGTCTTCACCCCACCAGATTGAGGACCAGGAGAGAACACAGATCATTTCCAGAGTACTACCAAAGCCCCAACCCACACCCACCGCAAAGAGGTGATTTCAAATACTCATTCAGGGTCAGGCTCAGAATTAACCAGGAATGACTGGGGCATAGCCCAGATGGGGCCTTTTATGGGTCCGAGGTGGGTTCAGAGCCCCGCCCCCCCCCCCGAACCCATACACTGTGCCAGATGCTGGACCTGGTTTTAGAAAGCAAGGGAGTGCAATCCCAATGCCACACCCTCATTGACAGGGGCAGCAGGGTGTAGACTTGGTTCCGAACCCTCTCACCGATGTGTTAAGATGTGCGGAGAATTTTCTGTCTGTGTAGACTCAGACGCCTATTTGAAGGCCCCAGCTCAAAGGCTATAGCCTGAGACTTGGTTCCAGGGCACAGTCTCCCAGGGTGGAGGGTGAGGGCTTGCTGACTGGGGATGAGATGATGTCATCTTACCTGGTTTGGACCTGAGGCTTAGCTCACAAAGACCTCTTCCTCTGCAAGGGTTGTCCCTCTTGATTCTGCTATATTTTTTGGACCATCCACTTCCTCCAACTAACCCTTCTAATACCTTTTCAGATGGATGGGAATCCTGGCTCTATGCACCATGCCCTGAAACTGCTCTAATACAGGTCTCTGGGACTTTGAATGGCCAAATCCAGGGGCACTTTCTGGTCTCCATCTGAGTGGCAGAATTTGGCAGGCTGATTGCTCACCCTTTGACCCCTCCTCCCTGACTTCCCGGACCTGGCACTCTTCTGGTTCTCCCCGCTCTTAGGCCCCTCTTCTGTCTCCTGCTCCTTCCTGGAGCTGGCTGCCACATATCCTTTGGGGCCCACTTCTCAAATGGAGCTTCATCAGAGAATAGCCTCCTGACACCTCTGTGTCGGCCTCAGATCCACAATTTGTTCCCTCTTGTTCTCTCATCACACCCTATTCTCTCCCTCCGTATCACTTCAATTTGTAATTAGCTTCTCTTCATAGAGATTTAATGTCTGATACCCCTTTCCAGATTCAATTCCATGGTAGAGACCATGTCTGTGTGTGCTATACTTGGCACACAGTAGGTGCTCAACAAATATTTGCTGAAAGAGTGAATGGATGAATCAATACATGCTTACAAGGTACTAGGTATGATGCTAAGCACCTAGTGGCATTTAGTGAAATATGCTGTTTTTTACCCTTTTGTGTGTTCATATTCTAAGGTTTTGAGGCTATGGCCTTAAGCTTCTCACCATCCTCACAACTCACACAGGTCTGCTTATGAGGCAGCCTGTTGCAGTGGTTAGGAGAGAAGGCTCTGAGTTTTATAGCCCAGCTTTCTGTTACTAGCTATGTAATCTTATTTTTGTTTAATGTCTTTTGCATTGACTAGAATGCTTAGCACAATATGACATGATAATGTTAATATTTGGTATTTTTGTTTTATATCTGACTTCAATTAAAATAGTTTTAATATGATGTTGGCTATGTATTTAAGATGGATATTCTTTATGGTTTAAGAATGTCCTAGCTTTCCAAGTGGGAAATCTATTGAATAGAATCTTTATATTTATGGGGATAAATATTTATTTATTAAAATATAATCTAAGTCCATGTTAATATGTTTTCTAATATTAAACCATATGGGTTATCCTAAAATGAATGCTCTTTGGGCATAATAATCTATTATGTAATACACTGCCTTAATTCTATTTTTTAAGATTTCATTTAGAACTTTCTCATCTCTATTAGAGTGGTCTTTCTAATATGTAAATGTGAGCAAGTTGTTTCAGAGTTCACATCTGCATTTTTTCCTAGACTTCACTGAAGCCGCGTGCTCTGGAATGACCCTTCTCACTTCCTTTAATGACTATGCTACATGCCTAAACCATAGCCAGGTGTTCCTGGTTCTTTGGATAGGTCATCCTCTTCCATACTAACATGCTATTTATTTATTTGCGTGTTTGTTTATTTTCTAAGGCGCTTTTTAAAACGCTGTTTTCTTTGCCTGAAAAGCATCCCTCATCTTCAAGTCTACTGGCAATGTCCTGCTCACCTTTTAAGTCTCACCCAGAGGCCTGGCCTTCGTATAGCTCCCACTTTCTTCTCCCCAGACTGCTCCCCACTCCTCTTCTGTGATCTTTCAACATCCCAGTTACAGCACTTATCACAGTGGATCCAAATTATTTCCTAGCAAGACTTCTTATCCACTATCCCAATGGCTTCCACATTGGGTTTTAAGCATTCCAGAGGGTAAGTAAGAGGACTCATGGTGGGGAGAGGCAAAAAATGTTGTAATTTCTATTTATATTGTTTATTGCCATGTTTTATTTATACAAGTATGTATTATTTAAGTATTTAAATATGTTTTATTATATATGCATGTGTATTTACACATGTCCACACATATAACAGATCACTGTTATATAAGATAGGTTGTGAATATGACTAAAAATTAAATTTACAGAACCTAGGGCTATTTGCTTAGTTTTTTTAAACTGATGAGGCAAATGATTTTTTTAAATGTTGCAATTTTACCAGTGAGTGGAGTCCTTAAAGGTAGGGTGCTGTTTTTAGCCTCAAGTTATATCCTCCACCACTATTGCTATCACTGAGATAAGATACATGCTTGACAAATATTTGAAATGTTGAATAAAAGGGTTTAGAAAAAGTAGATTGTTGAGGGACTTCTGGTAAAGATGGAGGCATAGGGAGACAAGCTTCTCCTCCTGGCACCCACAGAGAGAATATCAACTAAACTTCAAAACAAATAACACCCAGGACTGTCAGAAAAATCAAACTGTATGAAAGTCTGACAATTAAGGATTTAAAGAAGCCACATCCATCCAGATGGGTAGGAGAGGTAAGGAGATGAGGTATGGCATGGAGAGACAGCGGCAGCCGTGGAATGGGTGAATCCACATTCATGTTTGGTGGATAAAAATTGGGAGGGACACCTTGGGAGTAAACAGTCCCAGCCCCAGGCCAGACTGCACAGCCCAGGGTTCCAGTGTGGGAAGATAAATCCCCATAACTTCTGCCTGTAAAAACCAGTGGGGGTTGGGATGGCGGAAGAGACTGCCAAATTTTCAGGAAACTCTGATTAAAGGGCCCTCCAGTCTCAAAACATATGCAAACTCACCCATGCTGGAACTCAGCTCCAGGGCAACAGTTGGAAGGGTGCCAGTTGCATACTGGGAGTGAGTAAAGTGACTGGAAATGGGGCAAGTGCCAGGCAAATCTCCAGAAGCCAGGCAGCATCACTGTCCCCTCTCTGAGCCCTCCCTCCACATAGAGCCACAAAGTGGTGAAGTGGGTTGCCCTGCCCTGGTGATCTACCTAAGGCATTGCCTCACGCAATTTACAGGTGCTTCTTCTACAATAGGCCACACTACTAAGACAAGGAGTCAAGGCAGCTCTACTTAATACACAGAAACAAACACATGTAAGCTGCCAAATTGAGGAGATGAAGAAATATGGCCCAAATGAAAGAACAGAATAAAACCCTAGAAAAAGAACTAAATGAAATGGACATAACCAACCTATCAGATGCAGAGTTCAAAACACTGGTGATCAGGATGTTCAAAGAACTCATTAATTATGGCAACAACATAAAGGAACAAATGAAGGCTATACTAAGTGAAATAAAGAAAATATCTACAGGGAACCGACAGTGAAGGGGAGAAAGCACAGATTCAAATCAATGATTTGGACACAAAGAAGAAATAGTATTCAACCAGAACAGAAAGAAGAAACAAGAATAAAAAAAAAAAAATGAAGGTAGTATAACAAGCCTCTGGGACACCTCCAAAAGTACCAACATCTGAATCATAGGGACACCAAAAGAAGAAGAGGAAGAGCAAGAAATTGAAAACTTATTTGAAAAAATAATGAAAGAAAACTTCCCTAATTTGGCAAAGAAAATAGTCATACAAATCCATGAAGAACAGGGAGTCCCAAACAAGTTGGACCCAAAAAGGACCACACTGAGACACATCATAAGTAAAATGCAAAGGGCTACAGATAAAGAGAGAATCTTAAAAGCACGAAAAGAAGAAAAGAGAGTTATCTACAAAGGACCATAAAACTATCAGCTGATTTTTCAAAAGAAACTTTGCAGCCCTGGCTGGTGTAGCTCAGTGGATTGAGCACCGGCCTGCAAAACAAAGGGTCACTGGTTCAATTTTCAGTCAGGGCACATGCTTGGGTTGTGGGCCTGGTTCCCAATGGGGGCCACATGAGAGGCAACCACACATTGAGGTTTCTCTCCCTTACTCTCTCCCTCCTTCCCCCTCTCTCTAAAATTAAATAAATAAAACATTTTAAAAAAGAAACTTTGCAGGCAAAAAGGGACTGGCAAGAAGTATTCAAAATGATAAAAAGCAAGGACCTATAATCAAGATTGCTCTATCCAGCAAAGCTATCATTTAGAATGGAAGGGCAGATAAAGTGCTTCCCAGAGCTAAAGGAGTAATTACATGTAATTTCATGTAATAAGTCCCTTAAATAAAGGACTTATTTAAGAAATAAGTCCTTTAAATAAAGGGACTTATTTAAGAAAAAGAAGATCAAAACTATAAACATTAAAAAGGTAACAAATTCACAACTATTAACAACCAAATCTAAAAAAACAAAAAAAACCAAACAACCAGAACAGGAACAGAATCATAGATACGAAGATGATTTGGAGGGTTATCAGCTGGGAGGGAGGAAAGGGAAGGGGGAGACTAGGGGAAAAGGTGCAGGGATTAAGAAGCATAATTGGTGGGTACAAAATAGACACAGGTGTGTTAAGAACAGTAAAGGAAATGGAGAAACCAAAGAACTTATGTGCATGACCCACGGACACGAACCTGAAGGGAGATTGCTGGAGGGAAGGGGGTACTGGGAAGGATGGAGTAAAGGGGTAAAAATTGGGACAACTGTAATAGCATAATCAATAAAATATATTTAAAAAATAAAAAGTAGATAGTTGATAAGTTTTCGTGCTGGAGTTTCCTTAATATGAGTTGTAAATAGTAAATTATGTAACAATACAACTTAAGTAGTGGCTATTCAGGTTCATGTTTTACAAGAATAAAAATCATCAAAGGCAGAGGAAATGAACCATTGTGAATTATGGAACTTATCCATATGACCAGGTGTCTATTCAACCAAATGGGGCTGGCCCCACACGAGGCAACAGGCACCCCCAGGTGTCTTTGCACACGGCTGTGGGTTTTCTGCCACATCCTCCCAGCTCCGACCTCCTGATTTGTTCCCCCGTTGTCCCATCCCTACTTCAGACGTGATGATCCCACTGGCTCCACAATAGGGTTGCCAGATAAAGTGCCAGACACCCTGTGACATTTGAATTCCAGATACACAATGAATAATCTTTTAGTGTATGTCCCAAATATTACATGGAACACACTTATACTAACAGATTATCGGTTATTTATCTGAAAATCGAATTCCATAGGGTCTCATGTGTTTCTATTTGCTACATCTGGCAAACCTACTCAGCCCCAGGAGTGCTCTTCCTGATAGTTAATAGCAGTTATCACTTTTTGAGGCTTACATGGTGCCAGGAGGAGTTGCCGTTCACTTTACACACAATGCATCTACCTTATATTCATGGTCGGAGGTAGGAATCCCCACTCGGTATTTACAGCTGTGGAAGCCTGGGGCTTGCAGGGTTGAGCGACCACCCAGGGTCGCCCAGGAGGAATCGGTAGAACAGTCATTTGAACTCAGAGTCTGTCTCACTTTGAAGCCTATTTGTTGTGGAGAAACAGGCTTGGGTTCAACATACAGGGCCCTTTGGACCAGATACAAATGTCTGAAATCGGGCTGGATGACATGAAATGTGGCGCATCTTGCACCTGTGGTGGTGACTAAGCAGAAGGTGGGAGAGGGGCTGCGATAGGGTTCTTCAGCAGTGGACCTTGGGTTTGATTGACGTCCTCTGAAGCCCTTTCCTCTCCATGCAGGCTGAAACCCCCCGCGGATATTGTTCAAGGAATCATACATACATGTGTGTATCTTACAGCGGGAGGTTTTTTGTTTTTTAATTTGTTTTGCCATTAGGAACTCTGGCTAAATGACCCAGGGTCAGGATCAGCCCCATTGGGAGAAGCACTGGTCTCATTGTGAAGGTGATATTATTTCAGAGTCTGGTTTTGCAAAGAATGGAGTCCTGAGCTTCTATTCTGGTTATTTTTCTTAAAATTTGCTCCTCCTCACAAACCCTTCTGAGTTTGAAGTAGATTCATATCAATAACTCCTAATTTTCAAATGGTAAAACATGAATTTTCAGTGACTTCTCATATAAAAGGTTTATATTTAAGGTTAGATACATTCTGATTTAGGTTACTTTCGGGATCTTAGAGTTAATTCTGCCTAAAATACCAGTGAGATGTCTTTAAGATCTTTATGCAGTGTCTTTGTGGTGAGGAATTTATTAATTGCTATTTATATAGTGATTCATTGAACTTGTAAGAAATAGCCAATTGCTGAAACAGGATGCCAGATGTGAAATACGGCAGTTTGTGTGACTAGAAGGACACTCTCCTGGGGCTTCTCTGCTGGATTATCACAGAGGGTGGTGTGGGGAGTCTCCCCCAACAGAACATGGTGGAAAGCAGAGGTCTGAGGGGTGGACATACCTGGTACTGCATTCTGGCTCTACCACTAGCAGCATTTTGAAGTTAGACAGAAGAGCTGACATTTGTGAAAAAGGGCTGATAAAGTGTCCATTACTGGCCTGTGGTGAAGATTGAGACGGAATGTGTGAAAGCCCTCACATAGTGCCTGAAGTATAGGGGGTGCATCAGTTAAGATTCAGTCGGTTGTAAGCAGGAAAATATCAAACACATCCTGGCTTAACTAACAAGGAAGCTTATTGCTTCATGTCACTGAAAACCCAGAGGGCAGGCTTCAGGTGTGTTTCATCCAGTTGTCCAATCATGTCACTTAGCTCCTTCAGGATGTTGGCTTCATCCCAGACTGCCTCCTTCCCTCTTGCAAGATGCATACCCTCACAATACAGGACTGCATGCTTCCTCCTCCTAGTCAAAAAGAGAGAATGCCTCTCCCTCCACCATGGTTCCAAAATCCTTGGCTTCCTTCTAATGAAGCTATATTTAGTCACGTGCTGTCAGACTCTGGATGAGTTGACATGCCAAGTACTGATTGGCTCACAACCACATTGGATGCTTATCCCTGAACCAATCACTGTGGCAAGAAGGATGAAATATAGGATTGGCTCTGACCAATGAAGGCTCACCTCTTGAGCTGGTGGTAGGTAAACCTACCCCCACATTGTGCCCAAAAGGGGGTGAATTTCATGTTAACAAAATAACCACAGGATTACTGTAGCAGGTGCCCAATAATATTATTATTCTTAACAATAGTGAATTTCCACATCCTGGAGATTATGTTTCCTTAGGGCTGATATTGAGTAGTTTCCCCCTTTAAATAGTAACCATTGTCTTTTGAGTTATAAGAAATATTACATTGTTTTATTCAGGACCCTATAGTCATAGATCCACATTCTTTGAGTGCTTCTTGAGTGAGTTTTAAGTAGATTTTTAGGTCATAGCTGGCCTACCTCCACAGCTGTCGTTTCTATGAAGGTGGTGATAGTGATTGTGGTATCCTTATCCATCTGAGTAGAAAGAGCTAGAAAAAATTTATAGGCCATTAGCTGGACCTGCCACCTAACCTGCAAGTGAGTCTTCTGTCACATGGAGTTATCCTCTGTTGGCCAATTCCATGAATGAACACGTTACACTCATTAGATGGGAAGCACATTTGGGGCTGTGAAAGGGGATGGACACGGAGCAAACCACACTCAGACATTTCTGCTGATGAATGACCTGTGGGTGGGGAGGTGCGGCCAGTTCCAGCTGAGTTCTGGGAAGGGGTAGGGAGGGCAGCTTTTCAACTTCTTGTCCTTGCAGCTGCCACCTGAAGGTCGTAACACTGCCAGTGAGGATGAAAAAGAAGAACATTGGCTTTGGTTTTTGCAGATCTTGCTCAAAGGGTGAAGGGTAATGAGCTCTTACATTTTTTTTTTTATAATACTTTCAAGTCCTTCCTGTCATGTACATTTATCCAACAAGACTTAGCTCAGTATTCCCTCTGGAGACGTGCGTACGAGACGGATCTTGGGTTGCTTGGCTGACATCTTTCACACCTCACAAGACAACGCAACTTCGCTTTCTGCGTTTCACTTTTTCCCCACCAGGGATTGTGAGACGTACGCGTGTTTCCTGAGAATGGGGTATTGATGAGGGTGTTACTAGGTAGGACTTTGTTCTGGAGAGAGCAGGATATTTGTAGTCATATTAGTTTCCTACTGGCGCTGTAACAAATTACCACAAACTTAGTGGCTTAAAGCAACACCGGTTTATAATCTTATAAATTTATAATCTTATAATTCTGGAAGCTAAATGTCTTAAAATGGATGTGCTGGTAAGGCTGCATTTTTTCCGGAGGCTCTAGGAGAGACTGTGTTTCCTTACCTTCTCCACTTTGAGAATCTGCTTGCGCTCCTCGGCTCTTGGCCCCTCCCTCCACCTGCAAGGCTCACAGTGTGGCTCCTTCAAGTCTCTCTGTCTCTGTCTTTCTTGGATCTCTGCTCCCATCATCCTATCTCTTTTTCTGACTCTAACCTCTGGCTCAATCTCATGTGATTCCATCAGGCCCACCCCGAAAATCCAAAATAATCTCCCCATTTTGGGATCCTTAACCAAATCACATTGGCAAAGACCCTTTTCCAGGTAAGATAACATATCATAGTTTCCAGGCGTTAGAATGTGGACATCTTTGGGGGCCGTTGTTCTGTTTACCACATGGTCTAGTTTCTTCTTCTCTTGCCTGATCTTTGCTTTTTTCTTTTTAAAGTTGATTTGCTTTTTGTTTCAAATGGGTAATAATATATTCTAGGTTTCACAAAAAGAAAACAATACCAAAAAAAGATATACAGATGACCAAGAAGCACATGAAAAGATGCTCAACATTATTAGTCATTAGGGAAATACAAATTTAAAACATGAGATATCACTTTATACCCACTAGGATGGCTATAATAAAAAATATATGGAAAGCAACAAGTGTTAGTGAGGATGTGAAGAAACTGGAATCCTGGTACATTGCTGTGGAAATTAAAATGGTACAGCCACTGTGGAAAATGGCAGTGTGGTGGTTCCTGAAGAAATTTAACACACAACTGCCATCTAACTCCCTCATGCCACTCCCATATATATGAGGTCTGTCTGGAAAAAGTCCAATCATTGTAAATATAATGAAAACAGTCTGTGCGACATTGATGTAACCTGGCAGCCAAGGAGAGTGGACTGGAATGTGCATGGATGAACAATGATGACTTTAATGTACTAGTCAGTGGGGGTGGTAGAAGCCATTGAGTGACCATGTGTACTGTGTGGTCGTTGCATTAAAAGTGACTGAGTGAGTAGAGCAACAAATCTGCATCAAATTTTACCTTAAGCTTGAACATTAATGCATTGAAACTATTTGGATGATTTAGGAGGCTTTTGGGGACAATTCAATGGGTTCAGCACAAATAAAAGTGTGGCATCAAAGAGGGCTGAGAATCTGTTGAAAGTGACCCATGTTCTGGAAGGCCTGCAACAAGCAGAACTCCTGAGAACGATGAATGTGTACAGGTTGCAATCAACAAAGTCCAGTGACTGACAGTGTGAGGACTAGAACCTGATCTGCAGATTCCAAAACTACTGTGTCCGAGATTTTGACATAGGATCTTGGCATGAAATGTGTCATGGCGATGGCTTCTGCTACCAGATCAGAAGGAACATCATGCTGCAGTTGGGAGAACTGTGTGAGGTCCCAAGATGCCTACTTTGAAGGACTCTGAGGCATCATTGTCTCACGTACAATGTTTCTTTGTATCTTGTATTTTCTGCAATAAATGTCTGTTTCACATAGCACATGGCCGGATACTTTCTGGACAGACCTCATATACCCAAAAGAATTGAGAGCAGGTACTGAAACAAATGTTTGATGTGGCAGAATGTTCATAGCAGCATTATTCATAATAGCCAGAAAGCCAATCTATAGATGAATGGATAAGCAAAGTGTGGTTTATTCATAAAATTGAATATTAATTCAGTTAAAAAAAAACACAAAGTGCTGATACATACTTCAGTGTGGATGAGCCTTGAAAACATTATGCTAAGTGAAAGAAGCTAGACACAAAAAAACAAACATTGTATGTTTCCATTTCTGTGAAATAGCCAGTACAGGTAAATCCATAGAGATAGAAGCAGACTGGTGGGTACCAGGGTCTGGGGCAATGGGGATGGGGAGTGACTGCTTCACGGACACAGAGTTTTCTTTAGATTGATGAAATGTTTTGGAATTTGATAAAACTAGGTGGTTTCACAATATTGTAAATGTGCAAAATGCCACTGAGTTGTACACTTTAAAATGGTTAATTTTATGTTATGCAAAGTTGTCCTTAATTAAAAAAAGTAAAGTAATATACAAGGTACACATTGAGAAACCTTATTCCTACTTCCACTCTACCTGCCCCACTTTCCGCCACCCACGCAGATAACCACTCAGATTAGTGCACGATGCATCCCACCTGTGTTCCTTCATAGACAAACAAGCAGATGTAGGTTTTTCTGACTCTCCCTCTTTTCTACCAAAAGTAGCATACTGTATATAATATTTTTTTACTGTTTTACATATACATCCTAGAGTTCTTTCTATAACTTCAATATTTTCACACTGGATGATACTCCGCAGTTTATATATTACATAGTTTATTTACTGACAGCATTTAATGCTATGCGTTTCCATCTAAGCACTGCTTTAGTTGCATTCCACAAATTTTGATCTGCTGTATCTTTATTATGATGTGGTTCAATATTTATTTTTTACTTTTCCTAAGACTCTCCTTTGACCAAGGGTTATAGAAAAGTATATTGCTTAATTTCCAAGTATTTAAAGATTTTTTCTGTTATTGATTTTTAGTCTTACTTTATTATAATCAGAGAAAACTTTGTATCACTTGAATTCTTTCCATATTTTTCCTTTTCTTACTTCTTTAAAATATTTTTATTTTGAAATAATTATAGATCACCATGCAGTTATAAGAAATAGTACAGGAAGATCCATATACCTATTGTGGATTGAATTGCATCCTTTTCAAATTCATATGTGGGAGTCCTAACCCCCAATACCTCGGACTGGGAGATTTGGAGATAGGGTCTTTGCAGAAGTAATCAAGTTAAACTAAGACCATTAAAGTGATTCTTAATCCAGTCTGACTGGTGTCCTTATAAAATAGGGAAATTTTGCCCTGGCTGGTGTGGCTCAGTGGGTTGAGTGCTGGCCCAAGAAATAAAGAGTCACCTATTCAATTCCCAGTCAGTGCATACACCTGGGTTGTGGACCAGGTCCCCAATAGGGGGCACATGAGAGGCAACCACACATTGATGTTTCCTTCTTTTGCCCTTTCTCCCCCTCTCTCTAAAATTAAATAAAATCTTTTTAAAAAACAGGAAAATTTGGACACAGAGACACACAGGGAAAATGATGTGAAGACACAAAGAGAAGATAACCATCAATAAGCCAAAGAGAGGGAGCCCTGGGTCAGATTCTCCCTCACAGTTCTCAAAGGGAACCAACCCTGTCAACAACTTGATTTTGGACTTCTAGCTTCCAGAATTAGGACAAAATTAATTTCCATTATTTAGGCCACCCATCTGGTTCTTTGTTATGGCAGCCTAGCAAACTACTAACTTAACTCAGTTCCACTCAATGGGTAACATCTTGAAATCTTGCATAACAATAGTATAATCACAACAGAAAAGTTGACATTGATGTAACCCATATACCTTATTCAGATTCCATTAGTTTTACATGCACTAGAGTTTGTGTTTGTGTGTTCGTATTCAGTGCTGTGAAATTTTATCATATGTAGATTCATGTGGCCACCACAACAGTCAAGATACAAAACTGCTCTGTCACAGAAATCCTGTGCTGTTCTTTTATAGCCACAGCCACCTCCCCACTTCCCTCTCCCTGATCCCTGCCTACTGCTGGTCTGTCCCCATCTCCATAATCCCATTATTTCAGTATTGATATATAAATGGCCTTATTCACACAGCATAATTCCCTTGAAACCTATCCTAATTTTTGTGTATATCAGCAGTTAATTTGTTTTATTTACTGAGCAGTATTTCAAGGTATGGATGTACTATAGTTTGCTTAACCATTCATTGGTTGAAGGACATTTGGGTTGTTTTCAGTTTTGAGCTGTTATGAATAATGCTTCCATAACCATTTATGTACAGTTTTTTTGTAGACATAAGTTTCCATTTTTTCTTGGGTATATGATATATACTTTTAGTTTCAATTTTCTTACACCTTTTGTTTTAAGTGAGTTTTAAAAAAATTTTTATCCTCATCTGAGGACATTTATTCATTGTTTTCACAGAGAAAAGAAGTGGGGGAGAGCAGAAAGAGAGAAAGAGACACATTGATGAGAGAGAGAAACATCGATTGGTTGCCTTCTTGTAACCACCCAGACTGAGGATGGAACCTGTAACCTGGGAACATGCCCTGACTGGGAATCAAATCTGCAACCCTTTGGTCTATGGGATGATTCTCCAAGCAACTGAGCCATGCTGGCCCGGGCCTGAGTTTTTATAAAACACCACATAATCTAGTCATTTAAAAAATCCATTCTGCCAATCTCTTCCTTCCTTTTCTCTCTCTCTCTTTTTTGATGTCTGTTCTTCATTTATTACTCTTAGAAAATCTCAGGCTTGACTGCACTCAGACGGAGAGGTAGAAGCTCTCAGAGAGGACAGTCTGTGTCTCTTGGCAACCTGCTCCTGGTGTTTTTCTTTGGCCTCCATCATTCCCTCAGCCACAAGTTGAGCATATTCTGTGACCTCTTCCTTACTTTTCTTGGTGCATTGCTTGTTCAGAGCAATACACCAACATTTGTGTTGCTGGACATGTGGAGTAACAAGATGCTGAATCTTGGGTGCTTTGATCCTGGGTTTCGTGCCTTTTTTAGGTGCTTTCTCTCAGTGTATCGGCGGACATCAACTTCTTCACAGAGATTGAAAAGTTCGTGGATTCTGCTAACTCTTTTGGGCCCCAGGTGACCAGGTGCAGTAGTATCAGTGAGACCGGGAATACCTTCCTCCCTGTTTTTAACAATGACCAAGGTGAGAACACCGAGAGTAGCATCCACAATGCAACCCCGAACAGATTTGCCCTCTCTCCAGTCCACCTTGGGGTATAACAGGAGCGCCTCTTACTCAGTAGCAGGAGGACATGGCCATGGATCAGGACACGATACTTCCTGAGGAAACCTTGTTTGCCATTCCCACCACTGATTCAAACCACATAACACTTCCATTCTTCACCCAGAGTGCGAGAAGCAACTTCTGGGGCCATATGCTTCTCATGAAAGGTACAAAGTTTGCGTTCATTGTCCGCTACAATGAGGTCTCGGCAGCCAGTGGCTCAGAAAGATGCTCAGCTTCATCCTGAAGCAGCTGACTGCCTCCAAGAGGCCACGAGGAGAGGCCTGCCAATCTCTTTCAATTGATTTGTTTAGACTATTTGCATTTAATGTAATTGCTTATGTTTGAATTTAAGCCTACCCTTTTTATTTTGTTTGTTCCCTCTTTTTTTTCCCTTTGTTTCCCACCTCATGCTATTTTGGCGGTTATCTGAATCTTTTTAGTATTCTATTTTATTTATTGTATGTGTATGGTGTATGTGTTTTATTACATCCCTTTGCATAATACGTTTGCTTTAGGAATTACAGAATACATGCTTACCTTTTCACGATATTTTACCTCTTTGAGAGGAATGTAGAAACCTTATTACCATACAGGGACTTGGCGTTCCCTGCTTCATTTTGTAGCTGCCTTATGTACTACATTTATAAACATTGTATCAAACAGGGTTACGCTTGTTTCCAACTGTAAAGCAGAGTTTAAAGAATCTGAGCGAATGAAGTCTATTATGTTGACCCATACAGTCACCATTCCTGTTACTCTTCCTTCATTCCTGGTATTCCATATTTCCGTCGGGTATAATTGCTGTCTGTTTGAAAAATGTACTATTAGAGCAGGTCTGCTGGCAACAAATTCTACTCTCTTTGCTCTGCAAAGATTTTCATTTCATCTGCATTCCTGAAGTGCATTTTTGCTGGGTATAGAATTCTGGGATGACAGTCCTTTTCTTTCAGTATTTTTAAAATGCTTGTCTGCTTCCATCTGGCTTCTGTGATTTCTGATGAGATGTCTGCGGTTATTTGGGTCATTGTTCTCTGTAATTAACATGTCACTTTTCTCTGGTTGCTTGTGAGATTTCATTATTAGTTTAATTCTCAGTAGTTTGATTATAATATTTGGGGCATGGATTTTTTTTCATTTTTTATTTTTGGTTTGTCCTATTTATGATTTGATGAGCTTTTCAAATCTGTAGGTTCTGTGTGTTTTGTCAAATTTTGGAAGTTTTTAGTCTCTTTCTTTCTTCCTTTCTTTCTTCTTTCTTTCTTTCTTTCTTTCTTTCTTTCTTTCTTTCTTTCTTTCTTTCTTTCTTTCATCTTTCTTCACACTGCACTTCTTCCTCTACTTCTGGGACTCTGATAACATAAATGTTAGGCTTTTGGTATTGTTTCACAGGTTCTCGAGACTTGTCCATTTTTGCCCCCAATCTTTATTCCTTCTGTCACTGAGATTGGAGAATTCTGTTGATCTGTCTTCACAGTCACGGACTCTTCCTCCTGTCACCTTCATTCTGCCATTGAGTCTATCAGTGAGTTTTAAAATGACAGTTATAGTTTTTAGGTCTAATACTTCCAGTTGTTTTTTCTTTATTTTCGTTCTTCCTTCCTTCCTTTCTTTCATATTTCTTTATTTTTGCTGGAACTATGTTCCCTTCATTTAAAGAAAGTTTGTCCTTGCTTGTTGGATCATTTTTATAATGGCTGCTTTAAAGTCTTTGTTGGGTGATTCCCATATCTGTATCCTCTCAACATGTAAGTTGACATTTTCCTGGTTTTCCTATGATGAACACATTTGTGTTGCATTCTAGATATTTTGAATAATGTGAGTCTCTGGGTATCTCTTAAATCCTGTGGGAAATGTTGATTTTTTTTCACTTTAGTAAGCAATTGACCCAGTTGGGTGCAAGCTATAAATTTCAATCAACTTTTTGTGGGTCAACTTGAAGTTTCACTTCTAGTCTTTGCAGTGTTCTCCTGCTCTGTCAGCATGTGTGCCACCTGGTGGCCAGAGTAGGTATGGGTGGTGGTCTATCTCCGCTTCTAGTTCCATCTCAAAGGTTTTGGTGTACTGTTCAGGGTCAAATTCATGTATGCACAGCTTAGGGTGAGCCCGTGGATTTCTAAACAACATTACCAGGTCACTTGCCCAAATTCTTTCCTCTTTATAATGTTCCTAGTACTTTCTGGTTCCTGGGGTCCCCTTTTCCATCCTCTAGCCAGAAGAATTACAAAAAAAGATAATGGGGTTTCTCTCATTCTCTTTGAGCATTAGGAGACCTGTTTTCTGTTTCTTGAGCCAGAACCAGAGGGTTTCCCTTGGATCCCACTTGTAGTTTCGGGCTACCTTATGTCTAGACTGTGCACCACAGAAATTAACAATATGGTAAGTACACCATTGGTTCAGAGGTACTTTGAACTCTGGTCTTCCTTCCCAATCCATCTGCTACTATTTACTTTACAGAGTCCTCAAATTGCTGCTCCATGCATTCTGCCCAGGTTTATAGCTGCATTCAGTGGGAAGGACAGGGTGGGGTATGCTTTACTTGGGAACTGGGGCTCAGCTTTGAATCACATAGCAAATTTGATCAATAGCCTATTAATGAACACATTTGATCAATAGCCTACTAATGATTTCTTGCCTGTAAATCCTGGTTCTGAGAATTCTATTATCAGTCTTCTCTTATCTCTTATAACTTCTCAATTTGGCTTTTCATTATAATCACCTGGAAGGATTAAATAAAATATCACAGTGTCAAGGCTACACAGCCAGACAAATTAACCAAGAATCTCTGGAAGTAGGGTCCAAGAAAAACCACCTATTCTTTTTGTGTTGTTTTTATATTTCACACTCTAACCCCATTCCCCAACCTTCCAAACATGTTCTTCTTATGCCTTATTTTATTTAATACTGTCACCAAGTCAGACATGTCAAAGTTGGCTTGAGCTCAGCTCCCAGGTCCTTCACATGTAGGCTACTCTCCACCCTGTTAGTGCTAACCCAGAAATGTCTTCCTATGCAGCCCCATCTCCATTCCCTTTCCTCAAGCCTGTCTTGCATCTGGATTACTGCATAGCCATGTCATTGGTCTCTCTCTTTTTGGCAATAGTTCTCACGTCTGCCAGAGGCTTTTCTTAAAAGAAGAATCTCATTGTGTTACTCCCCTTGTAAAACATCCATGGGACCTTCTTGCCCACAGGATAGAGTCTAAACTCCTGAGCAAGGGACATGAGGCCTGCCTTACCTGGCCTGGACTTCTCCTGACTTCTCTCCCATTTCCTGTGCTCCTCTGCTCCTCGCATCCCGAAGGCCCACAGATGGGTCCTGAAATACTGCAGGCCCAGCCATGCCTTCTCCCTGTTGCTCCTACTGGTATATTCGCCGTACCCTGATGCCTAACCACCACCTTCCAGCCTCTGCACCCCACTGAATGCTAACTGCTTGTCAGTGCTTCCAAGCTGATGTCATTGCTGACCCTCTGTTTCTCCAGCTTGGACTGTAAGTGTGTAAGTATATAAAAGTGGTCACAAACTCCACTGAAATTGTTTGCATGACTGTTGTCCCCACTAGACTGGGAACACCTTGAAAGTGGGATCATATTAATACTTGTCTTCCCACAGAAGAGCACAGAGACTGGCTCAGAGCAGACCTGCCCTGGACTTCCAAATGAATGCACGTATAGCAGCTGGTGACCAAGTTGGCAGTTTTGTGAGAGTAAAGAAGAGAAAGAAGATAAAATGTAGCTATTTAGAAAGTGCAAGAATGTTTACAGAATGAAATGAGATCACCAAAAGTTTTTAGCTAGAAGAGAGTAGTGATTTCTGATTCAGGTGGAGATGCTGATTCTATTTTGAAAACTATGCTTGATGTTTTCTTGTCTGAAGGGAAAGGAGATACCAGGGTAATGTAATAAGTTTATAATATTATATTATAAATATATGTTGCAAAACAGGTATAAACTAAAACTATAAGCTGCTGTGGTAATGCCTCTGATCTAAGAGGCAGTATCATCTTGTCAAACTTGAATTCAATTCCCAGCTCACCATTTTCTGGGTGAGCTTGGGCTAGCTAATTAACCTCTCTGGGTCTCAATTTTCTGTATAATGGACACAATATTTCCTACCTCATAGGATTGTTTTAAGGATGGAATGAGTTAACTCATTTCTGGCATGAAGTTAATGACCTAATAAATAGTAAGCATTATTTTTGTTTTTCTGGTGACTCAGGATGTGAGTCCACAGAAGTAGATGGAAAGAGGCATGTGTATATTTCATTTGGTTCTTTACTGTCTCCGGCTCCTTAGAGAGAGAGCCTCTGGATTCCCAAGTCCTGAAAGCCGAGGGTGGGCTGACAGACTGGTGTTCCTCCTCTGATGTGGGCCCCGGCTCTCTGTCTACTTGGCCGACTCCACTTGGAGAGCCACAAAAATGACCAAAAACCAGCACAATCCCTTTATGCAGGCAGGGACTTTATTCCTCATCTAAGTGTCCTTGACACCTGAAACAATAGAGCAATATTTTAACATGCTATACCTGGATAAGCCCTTTTGGCCAAGGACCTTCTAAAAATATACCATTGGGATATAACAAAAAGATCTCCTGCTGATTTTAAAGGTCTCTGCAAGTGTTACCATTTAAATGTGTGTCAGTGGTGGGGGTCATGGAGGTGGGGGATGGTACGGGGGGAAGTGGAGAAGGACAGAGACTTGACTTGGGGTGGTGAACACACAATAACAGTATACAGATGATGAGTCATAGAATTGTAGAAAAGCACCTGAAACCTGTATAATTTTGTTAACCAGTGTCACTTAAATAAATTCAATAAAAAGGAAAAAAAAGAAAGATTATTTAAAAGTGTTGGGAACAGAAAAAATTTTTTCTGCATTTTAATTCTGCCCCTAGTTCTGTGGCTTTCTTTTTAAATATACCAGACTCATAAACTTTCCATTTAAGAATGAGAAAGAGAGCCCACGTGTAGGATGGGATTCTCTCTGTTCTTGAAGTGAGTAGTGTTCTGAGAAAGCTCCTGGTGTGTCATAGTTCTGTGCAGTGCTAAATACATAGAAAAAGTGTCCTGTTGGTTGCTTCATGGGATTCACTGCTCTGTCACAGCGTTTTCACCTGGAAAAGTTCCTGTGTCCTTCAGTAGCAGCTGTGTACATAGGGGGAGGTACAATGCACTAGAACGCCTTTTACTTGCTTATAGGTTCTTGTCTAGAACCTTAAGTATATCAAGAGTTTAAGTTGCATTTTGGGGACCTTCTCTCCCTTCTCCATCACACACAAACCAAACAAAAATAAATAAATAGATTTATGTCAACAGAAATACCCAGACCTTGAGTTGGCCTGTTGAAAGTATATCAAACATTCAACTACCAAGATCACTGGCTTACCTGTTTAGTACATAGCAATGATGGTATTATTAATGTTGTTCTTCTACTACTTTTTTATTAATAGATCTCCACTGTTTACCGTGTGTGATAATTATATGTTCTCTGATAACTGAAAAATAGTGAGTATCTCAATAAAATAATCAAAGCAAAACCATCAATGTCCCCAAAGATGATCTCACTGTATCTGTCCATAATCTCTCCTCTTACGGGCAAGTAAAAATGAACCTCATCTTGCCAGCATCAAGTCTAGAAAACATCTCGGTTTCAATAGTAGAAGGAGGAGGAAGGATGGAAAGACAGAAAATCAACATTGACTGAGAGCCTACCGTGTGCATGTTCTATATCTTCTCATTTATATTTTAAGAAAATTCCACAAGAAAAGTCTTGTTATTCTCATTCTTATAGGTGAGTAAACTGAGGCTCAGATTAAACAACTTGTCCAGGTTCACTCGCCCACCAAGAGGCAAAGCCGAGCCTCGCATCTAAATCAGCCCACTCTGAAACCCACTCTCAGCCCAGCTCCCAGGCAGCAGTAGGTTCCAACTGAAGCAACGGCTGTTTCATCTTCGCCTACTTCTCGTTAACTCCTCTTCAACATGCTCCCCCCCCTTTCCCCATCTACATGATCCCCCTCTGTGACTTTCAACCAGACTTTCAACTGCATGGTGGTTTTCCAACTCCCAGGAAGCAATATGTCTGTAGGAATTAATGCAGGACAGACTGGAGAGTGCATTCTACCCATTTGCAAACCCCACTGTAATTGGCATTTAAGCGTGTGCACAAGGAGGGGCAGAGAAAGGGAGGCACACAGCTATATTTCAAATTAGCAAGTCAGTCACGAGTTATAACTCCATGCCAGCAACGTCTTTAGATAGTCAGACACATGGATAATCAAGGCATAGATTAACTCACTCTGCCTGGTAATTTAAACCTCTCAGCTTATATGGCCAGTTCATGTGGTGAAACATTCCTACAGCATATGGTAACCTTTAGTAGAAAAGTTGCAGTGAGAAGTGTGGGATCCCTATCAAACGTGCAAAGAACATGTGGTTGATATTAGAGCGTGCGCTTACCCATCAGGTCCATGAGACTCGGGCCGGTTTTCTCTCCTTTCCCAAGAACAGCTAAGACAGTCTTCTCCGTATTTAAAACAACAGCAACAAAACCTTGACTGTACCTATTTGTTAGAATTTTTATGTTGAATTAAATCAAACGGTAGCAGCATGTCTACTTTAGACTGGGAGTAAGGAGGCCGGATTCTCATCCCCACTGAATGGTCTTGGGTCAGCTGTAGTGTCCCTCCTCAAGGAGGTGAACTAGATATTTCCTGAAGGATCACCACCAGCTCTGAAAAGCAGTAATTCTAATCATTAGGAGCAGAAAAATCTCCCCGGGCTGGGTATTTGAATTTCAGGGCTCTTCCCCAATGTTAGCTACTGACGCTGATCTCCCTGAGGAGTCAGAGGCCACCAGGCAGAGCCGCTGACTTCTCCACCCGACAGCACACCTATCCACATCCCTTCTCCCACTCTACTTAGAAGTCCCTGACCAAAGCTGGCCTGTGCTCCAGAACAGGGCTCCTTAAGTCACCCAGGGATCTCGTAAAAAATGCAGATTCTGGTTCCATTGGTGTGGGGTGGGGCCTGAGGTTCTGCATTTCTAATAAGCCCACAGGTGGTGATGGGTGCTGGTCCATGGACCGCACTCGGGGTAATGTGTTAACAAGTCCTAGGGCTGCCATAGCAAAATGGGCTGCTTAGACAACAGAAATGTATTTTCTCACAGTTCTGGACCCTGGAAGCCCAAGATCAACATCTCAGCAGGGTTTGGTTTCTGGTGAGAACACTTTCCTTGGCTTCTAGATGGTTGTCTTCTCACAGCGTCCTCACGTGGCCTTTTCTCTGTGTACCCGCATCCCTAGTGTCTCTTCCGCTTCTTTTAAGGACACCAATCCTATCGAATCAGGGAGCCAGCCACATAATCTCATTTAACTGTAATTACTTCTTTAAGGCCCTGTTTCCAAATACAGTCACCCTGGGGGCTTAGCGCTTCAACATATACATTTTGGGGGGAACACAACTGAATCTAAAACAAATAGCAAAGGTCTAGAACATCTCTGGCCATAGAAATATAAAAGTCACATATATAATTTAAAAATTCCCAAGTAATCACATTTTAAAAAGTAAAAAAATAAATAGGTAAAGTTAATTTCAATAATCTATTTAACCCAATATACTTTTAAAAAATAAATCACATTTTAAAAAGTAAAAAAATAAATAGGTAAAGTTAATTTCAATAATCTATTTAACCCAATATACTTAAAATATTATCACTTTATCATATAATCTACATAAAAACTATTGAGTTTTTTAAAAAATAGAAATCTTTTATGTATTTTTTAAAGATTTTATTCATTTATTTTTCAAGAGGGGAAAGGAGGGAGAAAGGAAGAGAAACATCAATGGAAGGTTGCCTCTTGAGCTCCCCCTACTGGGGACCTGGCCCACAACCCAGGCATGTGCAGACTGGGAATCGAGCCGGTAACCCTTTGGTTCTCAGGCTGGCACTCAATTCACTGAGCCACACCAGCCAAGAGAGATTATTGAGTCTTAAATACTAAATCTTTGGCCTTGGCTGGAGTGGTTCAGTGGATTAAACGCCAGCTTGCAAACCGAAAGGTCTCCGATTTGATTCCCAGTCAGGGCACATGCCTCTGTCGCAGGCCAGGTCTCCTGTTGAGGGTGTACAAGGGGCAACTGATTGATGTCTTTCCCACCCGTTGGTATTTCTCTCCCTCTCTTGCCCGCTCCCTAAAAAATAAATAAATATAATCTTTTAAAAAATTGCTGCATTTAAATAAATAAGTAAATAATACTAAATCTTTTAAATCCAGTGTATATTTCACCTCCGTTAGGACTAGTCACATGCTCGGCACACGATAGCCACATGTGGTTGGTGGCTGTGGTATTGGACAGTGTAGTACCAGAGTTAATCTCTTTCTACCTCATGAGGTACCTGCAATGGGCCCTAGGAGGAGGCATACATACCTGAGATAGATTCTAAGAAAGAATGTATATATTTTGAATTTTATTAAATTTATTGGGGTGGCATTAGTTAATAAGATTATATAAGTTTCAAGGATGAAACTCACTAATATATCATCTGTATATTACATTGTGTGTTCACCACCCAAAGTCAATTCTCCTTCTGTCACCATGTATTTGACCCCCTTTTAAAATGGTATTTGGCAATTACGGAAGACCCACTTTCACCAACTTCACATATTGGTCATGGGTCTATCCCTATTTCTCCCTGACTTCTAAGTTTTCCACTTAGAAAATGGTTCACATTTTCTAAGTTTTCCACCCGAAAAATGTAGTAATTAAGTTTATGTGTCAATTCGTTTAGGTTATGATGCCCAATTGTTTGGTTAAACACCAGCCTAGATGTTGCTGTGAAACTATTCTTTAAATGTGACTGATACTCAAATCAGTAGACTTTGAGTAAAGCAGATTGTCCTTCATAATGTGGGTGCGCCTCATCCAATCAGTTGAAGGCTTGAAGAGAAAAGGTTGAGGTCCCAGAAAAAGAGAGAATCCTGACTACACACTGCCTAGACTCAAGACTGCAAGATCAGCTCTTGCTGGCATTTTCAGCCTGCCTGCTGACCCTGAAGATTTCAGACTTGCCAAACCCCAACATCACATGAGCCAAGTCCTTAAAATAAATCTCTCCATATATATATAGTTGATCCTTAAACAATGTAGGTTTGAATTGGGTGAGTCCACATGTACATAGATTTTTAAAAAATATATTTTATTGATTATGCTATTACAGTTGTACCATTTTTCTCCCCTTTATTCCCCTCTGTGCTGCACCATCCTCCACCTCCCAACAGCATTCCTCCACCTTAGTTCATGTCCATGGGTCATACATATAAGTTCTTTGGCTTCTCCATTTCCCATACTCTTCTTAACCTCTCCCTGTCTATTTTGTACCTACCGTTGTGCTTCTTATTCCCTGTATCTTTTCCCCCATTCTCACTCCTCCCCCTCCCTCTCCCCACTGATAACCCTCCATGGGATCTTCATTTCTGTGGTTCTGTTCCTGTTCTACTTGTTTGCTTAGTTCATTTTTGTTTTTGTTTAGGTTCAGTTGTTGATAGTTGTGAGTCTGTTGTCAGTTTACTGTTCATATTTGTGATCATCTTCTTTTTCTTAGATAAGTTCCTTTAACATTTCATATAGTAAGGCCTTGGTGATGATGAACTTCTTTAACTTGTCTTATCTAGGAAGCTCTTTATCTGCTTTTCCATTCTGAATAATAGCTTTGCTGGATAGAGTAATCCTGGACATAGGTCCTTACCTCTCATGACTTGGAATACTTCTTTTCAGCCCCGTCTCGCCTGCAAGGTCTCTTTTGAGAAACCAGCTGACAGTCTTATGGGCACTCCTTTGTAGGTAACTGTCTCCTTTTCTCTTGCTGCTTTTAAGATTCTCTCCTTCTTTTTAAGCATGAGTAACTTAATTATGATGTGACTTGGTGTGTTCCTCCTTGGGTCCAACTTCTTTGGGACTCTCTGAGCTTCCTGAACTTCCTGGAAGTCTATTTCTTTTGCCAGATTGGGGAAGTTCTCCTTCATTATTTTTTCAAATAAGTTTTCAACTTCTTGCTCTTGTTCTTCTTTTTCTGGCACCCCTATGATTCAGTTGTTGGAATGTTTAAAGTTGTTCTGGAGGTTCCTGAGTCTCTCCTCATTTTTTCTGAATTCTTGTTTCTTCATTTTGTTCTGGTTGAATGTTTACTTCTTTCTTTTGTTCCAAATCTTTGATTTGAGTCCCATTTTCTTTCCTGTCACTGTTGATTCCCTATATATTTTTCTTTATTTCACTTTGCATAGCCTTCACTTCTTCCTCTATTTTGCAACTATACTCAACCATTTCTGTGAACATCCTGATTATCAGCATTTTGAACTCTGCATCTCATAGGTTGGCTATCTCTTCATTTCTTAGTTTTATTTTTGCAGATTTGATCTGTTCTTTCATTTGGGCCATATATATATATATTTTGGGGGGTCTGGGCATGCCTGTTACATAATAAGGGTTGGAGCCTTAGTTATTCACCAGGGCAGGGCAACCCAACTCAATGCCTTGTAGCATTGTCTGTGGGGGAAAAGTCAGAGAGGGAATGATGCCACTTGCTCAGCTCTTGGCAGGCTTTCAGTCACTTCCCCCACTACCCACAAGCAAATTGGGCCCTTCAGGTGCTGATTCCTGGGTGGGTAGGTTTGTGTACATTCTAGGACTCTGTGGGTTTCTCTAAGGAACTCTCCTGTGGGGCTGGGAGTTTCTCCTGTTGCTGCAGCCACCACAGGTGTTTTCAGTTAGAGGTTTTGAGGCTTTATTTCCCCACACTGGAACCTTGGGTTGAGTGGTCCATCCTGCTCCCCAGTTGTTCCTCCTGGTTTGTCTGCACACATTTCTGTTTCCCAATGATGCCAATGCTGGATGCCAATTAAGTGGATGACACTTCGAGTAGCAAGAGCAACTTCTTTGAATTCTCAGCGCATTTAGGAGTGGGATCAAATCTTCTCAGAACTTTCTAAAATTTAAGGACTCCTTAGTTAGTCCATAGTTGTTCAAGAGCAAAGATCAAACATTTTCTGCAAAAGGCTATATAGTAACTATTTTAGGCTTACAGGCCATATGGTCTTGGCTGCAGCTACTCTGCCCTGTCATTGTAGCATGAAAGCAACCACAGGAAATAACTAAGTAATGAGCATGTCTGTGTTCCAATAAAACTTTATTTATTTATTTTTAAAGATTTTATTTATTTTTAGAGAGGGAAGGGGGGGGAGAGAGAGAGAAACATCAATGTGAGGTTGCTGAGAGGCATGGCCTGCAACCTAGGCATGTGCCCTGACTGAGAATCGAACCTGCGATGCCTGGTTTGCAGCCCACGCTCAATCCACTGAGCTACACCAGCCAGGGCTCAATAAAACTTTATTTACAAAAATGAGATGTGTGCTGGATTTGGTCCATGAGCCAAAGTTTGCCAACCGCTGGTGTGTAGAATCACGACAGTAAAGGTCCTTGGGGGTAGGATTCTCATTCTTCTTGGCAGCTTCAGGGCCTTGTACATAAAAGCCATTGACTAGATGCTTGATGAAAAAACTAATGTATTGAATGAATTCATTAAGATTTGGCTGTGTATACTCTAAAAAATGCAGATTTTCTGTTACCAGGTAGCTATCTTTTATTGTTTTTTAAAATATTCATTGATTTGGTTTTTTTAGAGGTGGGGGAGAAAGAAAGAGAGGCAGAGAAGCATCAATGTGAGAGAGAAACATTGATCAGTTACCTCTCATACAAGCTCCAACCAGGGACTACAGTAGCAACATAGGCATGTACCCTGTCTAGGAATCAAACCAGCAACTTTTCATTTTGTGGAATGATGCCAACTGACTGAGCCACACTGGTCAGAGCTCTTTCATTGTTTTTTGAGTTTCTGTTCCAGGTAGTCAAACAAAAATGTGTCATGATTTTTATATAAGTGAACTTTCTGCCTTGCCATTTTCTGGTGCCCTTTTTCTTAGGCCAGTGATGTGAAAGTATAGAATTCATAAGATAATTCACTAGTTTAGTGTATGATATGGAAATATGTAATGGAAATATTGTGGCCAAAAAATGGCAAAATAGCCCTGGCTGGTGTGGCTTAGTGGATTGAGTGCGGGCCTGTGAATCAAACAGTCACTGGTTTGATTCCCAGTCAGGGTACATGCCTGGGTTGCAGGCCAGGTCCCCACTGCGGGGTACATGAGAGGCAACCACACATTGATGTTTCTCTCTCTCTCTCTCTTTTCCTTCCCTTCTCTCTAAAAATAAATAAATAAAATATTAAAAAAGAAAGAAACCACATTTAAAAAATGGCAAAATAATAGTACAAGTACAGCTAATGCATGAAACTAATTCTTAAATTTGTGAAATATTTTACAATATAAACACATAATGTAGCCCTGGCTGATGTGGCTCAGTGGATTGAGTGCCAGCTTGCAAGCTGAAGAGTCAACAGTTCAAGTCCCAGGCATGGCATATGCCTGAGTTGTGGGCCAGGTCCCCAGTTGAGGACAAGTGAGAGGCAACTGATTGATGTATCTCTGGCACATTAGTGTTTCTCTCCCTTCTTTTTTCCCTCCCTTTCCCTCTCTCTAAAATTAAATAAATAAAATCTTTAAAAAAATAAAATATGTAATGTAATATGTGTGGCAAAAAAATTAACATGACTACCAGTGAAAGAGGTTCTGATATGTTAAAAATGATTCAGAGAAGATGTATTACATTTGTTTTATTCCAAACATAATGTAACTTCAGTTTCCAAAATGGAATTTAAAAGTCTGTAGAATCCCACATGCCAAGGATCACTAAGAAGCTGTAAAAATTGCCATTTGGAATGGGATTTGAAAGCCCCATATGTTGGCATTATTGAATAATGGTAAAATTATGAGGTGATTGTGGCAGGCTGCTCAACAGTTTTATCACCTGTCAGCTTGTTGGAGATCAGCTGTTGTGGTCCTGTCCTCACTGCATTGTCCTCGTGCCACTAAGCAGTCAGGAGGCCTGGGGAGGGCTTGGGGAGAAGTCAGTGTAGAGCATGGCTCTTAGTGCCATCCTTTTGGACTATGGGTTCTCGTTACCATAGTCAGTCACAGTGGGCCACATGCCACCCTCAGGACTGTGGTTTTACTAAGAGAACATCAAATGTAGTATTTTTGCTTAGCTAAATTGAAACATTATTTCTAAAGAGCACAGCAAGTTTGTTCTCTATGACTGCATCCATATTTGCGTATACACCCCACATGAAATTGGCTCCCTCCCTACCCAAATACTCCATTTCCACATATGGGATGATGACTGTTGATGATAGAAAAGATCTATTAGTTAATGATTATAAAGTACTTGGCTAATCAAAATGAGAGCTAAATAACTCTTTGATAAGGCTGGGCCACGGCAAGAACTGATAACCTGGGCCCCGCTGGCGCTGTGGGAAGTCAAGCCTTGACAGGCACCCATGTGGTAGGTGCCGCCTGTGTTGCCAACAGTCCATATTTATTGGATGTGACCCAGGTGCTGAGCACGATGAGAACTGTGCAGAACCCAGAAAATGCAGTCCCTGGCTCCTATCTTAAAACTGATCTCATCATAATGGGGTGACCTAGCCTGCTGATCAGTTTTTACTAGCTTTTCAGATAGGCAGAAGGTAGTTTATGCATCGGAAGAAAACGTAATTTTAAATGTTTAAAAAACTTGGGGTGGGGGAGTCGTGGGGGAAAATGGAGACAACTATACTTGAACAACAATAAAAAAAATGTGGGAGAAAAAGCAGCAATGATAAAGAATGTGGTTGCAGTTGGACAAAAACAAACAAACTACTCCCCGGACAGCTACCTGTACAACCACGTTTGTAGCAGCGTGATGCACAGTAACCGAAAGGTGGAAACAGAATTTCACTTTGGGATGATGAAAATTTCTGGAGATGGATCATGGTGATAGTTGTGACAATATACTTTATTCCACTGAGCTATAAACTTAAAAATGGTTAAAATGGTAAATTATATGTTTGCATATTTGACTATAATAAAAATGTGTATGCACACACACTACTACTTAAAGTATTTTATTTTATGATTCCCATTTAAAGTTAGGAAAACAGACTTCATTGTCAATTCTAGCGTCACCTTCCCTTTGCCTCTCAGTGGCTCCTGTCTCTCCTGGGCTGTCTGTGACCCAGAGCACAGAAACTAAGGGCAGGTCATCCTGACCTCACCTTGCCTGTGGCCAGAGAAAGCAAGCTGATGTCAGGTGTTGGCAAAATGGGGAGGAATGAGAATGAGAATGTGTGGGACTTGGATGGGGAGAAAGACCTATACGGCCATAAAGAAGAGAGGAATTGGTAATTAAAGAAAGATGACAGCTGGTAGACATGACTGTGCAGGAGGTCTTGGGAAGGGCAGGAAGTGAGTGAGGGCTGCCCTGGGGAGGTTTCGTATAGCTCTGGGAAGCACAGATGAGTTGCAGCCTCAGAATGGGGCAAGGGGTGATTTGTGGTGCTAAAATGGTTTGGTCTAGAGCAGAGCTGGAAGTGGCCGTTCCTGGGAGCAGTGTGCTCCATGCTTCATTCGAATTTATTTATCTCCTTTTAAATTTCAATTTACTGAGCCTGTGGTTTCCTATGTATGAAGTGGAAATTTGTGTCTGTGTATGTTCTTCTTTCTTCACTACTCAGAAACCTCTGGAAATTTGTTTCCTAGTGGCTTGAGAACAGAGCTAAAGTTATTGTTTGATTGCCAAATTAGTTGGGTAGAAATCTGGACTTGCTGTTCTGTTTTCAGCGGAAGCAGCACCAAACATTTAGGTGCTGAGGGCTCCTGGCAGGGTGCTGTGGAAAGTGCAGGGAAGCACCTGGCACAGGGTACTGGGAATTTGCTGGTGCTGCTATAGGTGGCCAGGCAGGAGAGGGGAAGAATTTGACATAGCTGGTCTAACCTTCCAGCCTCCCAGCCCACCCCCAGCCCCAGTCACCTCCCAGTGTCTCTGGCTGCTTCAGATTTCATGCTCACACTCTTGTTGGACTCAATCAAAGCCAACCTCTTATGGTTCTGTGTCCCTCCGGCCCCATCTCCTGGCAGGTGAAGATGAGTTGCATTTAAAAATGTTTCCCTGGAATTTTCATTTCAGGCACCAAGACTTACTTAGACCACAAACAACAGGAGAGAAGAGTATGCACAAGACGCAAGCAGGCATTTCACTGAAAAGAAAATCCCTGTGGCCATTTTCCAAATAAAGAGATACCCAGTGATCTCAGTGGTCAGTGAAATGCAAAAGAAACTCACACTTTACATCCTTTCAATTGGCAAAAATAAAACAGTCTGGCAATACCAAATGGAAGCAATACAGAGCTACAGAAAGTATCTCTAATATGTGGCTATTGGAAGTATAAGTTGGGACAACCACTTTGAAAAGTTGACTGACATTATTTCCTCATGTGGAACATTTACAAACTTTATGACTGAGCAGTTCCACTCCATGGAATATTCCAAAGAGCGATCCTTGCATAATGATGATGATGATGATGATGATATAATAAAGGCATGCCCAAGTATAATCAAACAGTACTGTTCACAATAGCAAAAACCTGAAAACACCAGGAGAGTGGATGAATAAATATTATTAAACAAATAAATACAGCAGTTAAATATATGAGCTATAATATGAACTATAAACTAAACTAACTGATAATATATAACTATAAACTATAAACTAAACCAATAAAACTAAACTATAGCAATGTGAGTGATTCTTAATGTATATGGTGTAGAAATAAGTTCTAAAAGATTATGATCTGCATAATATCCTTTTTACAATTAAAAATAACTAAAATAAAAGTACCTTTTAATATACATACAGAGTGAATGCAACTATTTGTAAAGGAGAATGAGAGCATGGTGAACAGTGCTCCAGGTGGGTGAGAAGGGGGCCAGGATGGGCTCAGGTGGTTAAATGAGGGTTGTTGTCCATTGGTTTTTGTTTTGGGTGGTGGGGTTGAGGGTGTTTATTACATTGTTAAAAATAACCAGATAACAGCAGGTGCATGAGCTGATGAAGAGTGTTATGAACAGGGTTCTTGTACTTCATACATAATCTGATACTGTGCCCCTGAGGTCCCCTGACTTCTAAGGAAACCGAGAAGCCTAATGTAGGGGTCAGCAGTACAGGGGCCCCCTCCACTAGGTG
The DNA here is from genome assembly GCA_004024845.1 of Tonatia bakeri. Classification (NCBI taxonomy): domain Eukaryota; kingdom Metazoa; phylum Chordata; class Mammalia; order Chiroptera; family Phyllostomidae; genus Tonatia; species Tonatia bakeri. The sequence continues at coordinate 45,630 of PVIA01008715.1, forward strand.
GTTTCTGCCTCCCATGGGAGTGTCTTGCTTACACTAAAGCCTCTCCTGTTGTCTGAGGATATCTGCAGATTTCATTCATCGAGATCAGCTTCTTTTTTTATCCCTGACTGACGTGGCTCAGTGGTTTGGGTATTGTCCTGCAAACTGAAAGGTCGCTGGTTTGATTCCTGGTCAGGGCACAGGCCTGGGCTACAGGCCTCAGAAGCAAGTGTGTGATGTTTCTCTCCTTCACGTTCTCCCTCCCTTCCCTTCTCTCTAAAAATAAATAAATAAAATCTATTTTTTAAAAAAACAGATCAGTTTCATTTTGCTTCACGCATCCTTACCTCTATTAACATGCAAATAGTGTAACCCTGGAGTGGCAGAGTATGATTTCTGAGTCTCGAATGTGTTTTTAGAAAAATCTCAATGATCTTTCTCTGTCTTTCTCTGTAGATTTATCTCATTCCTTGTCACACAGCTGTAGATTCATCTGCACCATAATTTATTTAACTTTATTCTTTTATTATAGACATTTAGATTGTTTTTAGTTTTTGCTTTCAGAGAAAGATGCTCAATAAATAAAAATGCTGAAATGTTTAAGTTAGTCTTAAACACTTGGGTGAGTATGCTGGAAGAGAGAATTTCTAGAAGAATTGATGAGCCAAAAATACATATACATGGTCTCCAACTTACATGATGGTTCAACTTATGATTTTTCAAATTTACAATGGTGCGAAGGTGATATGCGTTCAGTAGAAACTGTACTTTGCATTTTGATCTCTTCCCAGCTAGTGATAAGTGTTAAGATACTCTTGCATGATGCCGGGCAGCGGCAGTGAGCCACGGCTCCTGGTCAGCCACGTGATCACCAGGGCAAACAATCACCCAGCACCGATGCTAGCCAGTACACTGTGTTGCCAGTGTTTTTGGATACTACATTCAATAAATTACATTAGGTATTCAACACTTTATTGTAAAATAGGCTTTGTATTAGATGATTTTTTCCCAACTGAGGGCTAACGTAAGTGTTCTGAGCACATTTAAGGTAGGCAAGGCTAACCTATGATGTTCAGTAGGTTAGGTGTATTAAATGCATTTTCAACTTACGATATTTTCAGCTGATGATGGTTTTATCAGGACATAGCCCCATCTTAAGTTGAGGAGCATCTGTGTGTGCATTTTGTTAGTCACTGCCAAATTGCCTCCAAAATAGTTATACTTGTTTTCAGAGGTACTGAAAGTGTGTCATAGTGGGTGTGATTAACTACGTTAGGAAGCCACGTTTTCATGGCTTCCTTCATTTGCCCTGAGCTAGCCTGGTGAGAGGAATGGTTCTATGACCAGGGGCCAGGTTAGTAATGCTCACCTTCTCACAGTTAACCTCTCCCCTCTGTGTCCTGGTTGATAAGCAGAGGCTACGTGTTTCCCTTTGGCACCACTAGGGGCACTGTCTCCCCTGTGGCTTCCCGCTGCCTCTGAGAGCCCTCAGTGCCTTAATGCTGGGAAAGGGTGTGAGCACTTCTCCTCACTGCCTCAGGGGGATGCTCTTAGGATTTGTGAAAATCCCTGTGTGGAATGAAAGGTGCAAACATACACAAGTCTACACTTAAAAAGTACAACTCCATCAATAATGGCACACAAAATAGAATGTCACAATGTCAATAAAAGCCTTGTTGCTCACTCAGAAACTTGACAGCTCTCCTTTGGGATTCAGACTTCCCAGGGTTTGGTTTAAAGTCTTTCCACCTGAAGCTCACATTCATTTGTTCGGCTGTGTTTACAGTACAACCAAAAAAAAAAAAAAAAGGAAGAAGAAGAAAGGGATACTTCTTTGGTTCCACCTTTTGCCAGTTTCATCAAGGTCCATATATTACACTTACCATGGAGTTATGTTTCTCTTAGCATAATATTTTATTAAGATTCGGGGGCAAATATCCCCAATGTTGTCTAACCACTGTCCAGTGGCCTCACCTGACTGACTCCACCTGGACTTTGGGGAAGTCCTAACTCCTCTTGGACCCATTTTCCAGCACAAGGCCTGTGGGTTTGAAAGCAGGGTTGGTACAGACCCATTGCCCCTCTGTCTCTGGAGACAACAGCTTGGGGCAGTTGATTCTTTGCTCTAGTTTTGGTCTTTCAAATCAGAGTAAATAGAAAATAGCACAGTATTTTTTTTCTATTGGTAATGAAATAATAATACTCAAAGTCAGCAATTAGTTATGTAAACCACTTCGCACCACACCACCTTTGGCAAGGTTGACACACAGGCCACTGAGCTATGTGGTAGCTTTTCAGAGCTACTTGGACCTGCTGCAACCCACCACTCTCTTCCCGATGACTCCAATTTCTGCTCTGTCACACTAGGAGCCACAAGCAGGCTGTTTGAGAGGCCAATTACAAACCAGAGCCAGGGTTTGAAAACCACTTTTCTAAGCCTAGAGGCTGGAGATGGAGGAGGTGTGGGATAAGGGGCTCGTGGAAAGACATTTAAATTATGTTTACTGATGACCTATACCCTCAGTTTTTCTAGCTGTAAAACAGTGTCTAGAATTGATCTGGTCTCAGGTAAGATGAGGGTTTTAATTTAGAAGGTGCTATTGCATGAGGACTTTGAGGATCATGAAAAGCAGTGTGTTTTGGGATGTGTGTGTGTGTGTGTATTTAGAGAGAGAGGGGACCTTGAAAAGCAGTGTGTTCTTTGGATGGAGATATATATATATATTTTTAGAGAGAGGGGAAGAGAAGGAGAGAAACATTAATGTGTGGTTGCCTCTTGCACGCGCCCTACTGGGGACCTGGCCTGCAACCCAGGCATGTGCCCTGACTGGGAATTGAACCAGCGACCCTTTGGTTTGCAGGTCGGTGCTCAATCCACTGAGACACACCAGCCAGGGCTGTTCTTTGGATATTAAATATCACCCTTATGAGCATCAAAGCCCAAGATGATGTTAGAATAACCCCATAGAGCAACAATAATTTAGAATAACACTTAGGATAGGAGCTTTATAATATTAATTTTTACATTTAATACTGTAAGTATATAATAACATCATACCATTATACATTAGAGTTTAAAGGTTCTAGGTATGTAGTTTAGTCTTACACTAAAGACTAAAATGCTTGCTATACCCCTGGTACTAGAAGGGCCTCATGTATGTAATTTTATTTAATCCACAAAATAAGCCATTAATAAAATTTATCCATTTGACATGTCATGCACAGAATAAAGGTCCATAAATATAAGTACAGGCATAATAATAGTAACAATTAAAGTAAATTACATTTATTTAGTATTTATTACATTTAGGGAGCTTAACTAAGCACCTTTACACATATTATTTCATTTATTCCTCCTAGTCCTATGAGGCAGATATTATTATCTCTGTGTTCTAGATGAGAAAACTAAGAGAAAAGTTAAATAACATACCTAAAGCTACTTTTGAAATCCTGGGGGTAGGATTTGAAACATATTAACATAGAGAATAAAGCAAAAAAATTTCGCAGTTAAGGAGCAGAAAGTCTAATTCTTCTTTTTAAGGAAAAAGAAGTAACTTTGTTTTGATTTCCATTGTATTCCTAAATGCATAAGGCAAAAACACTATGCAACTGAACACTTCATGCCCAAGGGAGCTACTCTGCATCTTTAGGTGACTCATTGTAAAGCAAATCACATTTTCCCACAGGAACAATGTTGTAGTGAAAGGCCTTGTTCCTGGCTGAGAATTTCACATCAAATACGTCAAACTGATGACCAATAATATGGTGGAAAAGAAGACCAAACAGTAAAATTACACTCCAAAGTCAAAGGATTTTTAAGTTCAAAGGGGACTCGGGGAGTATAAAGAGCTTTTTGTTTTTTATATTTTATTTATTTACTTTTAGAGAGAGGGGAAGGGAGGGAGAAAGAGAGGGAGAGAAACATCAGTGTGAGAGATACATTGATTGGTTGCCTCAGGAATTGAACTGGTGACATTTAGTTCGCAGGCCGGTGTGTAATCCACTGAGCCATACCAGCCAGGGCTATATGTAGCTTTAAAAGTGTTTTTAATGCAGAGGATCCCTATTTTCAGCAAAATCTTAATAGTTCCATATATAAAATAGCTTAAAAAAGGAGCCAGGCCATTTGTACAAGATAGGAAACTTTATAGATATAAAATATAAAATGATTTATAAAATAATACAAATTTCTAAATTTATAAAATATAATTTTATTATTATAAAACCATAGTATAAAATTATATTGTTACATGTACTTGTTATGTGTATAGTACATACATATTATACATATACTTGTTAGGCCTTGAGTACCTCTCAGGGAAACCAAGAAAATGGTGGCAGAATGGTCTGGATGGAGAAATCCTTACCTGTCACTCTATTCCTTTATTTTGTTTGAATTTTTAGACAAAAAACATACATACATATATCAAATGGAGTTGCTTTGCTCTCTTCTTTCTTGCTCCCTTCCCTACCCGTCTAGCTCCACGCCACACACTGCAGCCCTGGGGACGGCCAGTGTGCACCGACCCCTGGAAAGCTTCCTCCTCCCTGCCGCTTACCGGCTGTGTGCTGTAGGCACAGTATCCCTACCAGGCCTTCATCGTCTGGTCCAAAAAATAAAGATACGAAACTCATATGGTTGTTGGAAAGGCTAAAGAGATTCTGTCCACAACAGAACTGTAAGGGGAGCCACACATGTAATTTCATTCTCTTCAGTAGCTACTTTAAAAAACAAGAGGAATGGGTGAAATTAATTTTAATAATGTCTCATTTAACCCACTGTGTCCAACATATTATCATTTCAACCTGTAATCAAAATAAAAATGATGACCGAGATGTGTTACTCCTTTCTTCATACTAGATTGCTGAAATCCTCTGTGTGTTTTACTCTTACGGCTCATCTCAGTTCAGACCAGACTCATTCTAAAGGCTCAACGGCCCCCTGGGGCTGATGGCAGCCACACAGGTCTGCACCAGGCTAGGCATACTGCCTGGATTTTATGACACGCTTCAGAAATGCTAGCTATCGTTAATTTTGTACCTTTGCACATATGTTACGCTCCTCATTTCATTGTTGAACTGCTGCTCGTACCTTAAGATCCAACCAATGGCCCCATCCCTGGAAGTTCTTTACGTGTCCTGTCCTAAGCCCCCTCCACTGCTGCTCCCCCAGAGTCCATCTCCATTGCAGATATTTTGTTTGTCTACATTCATAGCTTCCAAGCTTCTTAACAGTATTGACATAATAAACATCTAGGTCTGTAGAACATGTTTATAAGAGTTTATCTGAGCCAAAACTAATGACAAATGCTATGGTACAAGATCTCAAATGTTCAGACAGATACCAGTTTTGCAGTTTCTTCCATGCATTTGAAATTAAGGAGGGAATGGAAAGATTACACGAAGGTGGAAGAAGGCTAGGAGGTGATTGGATCATAGGATAGTTAAGATTATGTGCTCTTTTGAGGATGGTCATGCTTTAGAAGGAGGGGCCTGAGAGGGGGTATTTCAAAGGTGTGTTAACCTAGAACTATGTGTAGGGTTTGCCTCAGGCAAAGATAAGGTGTATGCTTGGGGAGTCACTACCCACCTGGACCTGCCTAGTTAAGAATTTATGATCAGATCATCCTATGAGGTTACTTTCCATAGAAATCTTTTTTTTTTTTTTTGTCTACAAAAGAAATAATACACTTGTTTTTCTTTATAACCCTGGGGCATAACTCAATGTTAGGCACAGGAGAGGGACTGAATATGTGTTCTTTGAATGAATAAAGAGATAGAGGAATTGTAGGTATACTCCTCCTTGACAGTAGGGTGGTTATGGCTTGCTTGTTTCTTTTCCTTTTGTTATTTAATTTTAAATACTGGTTGGCAGACCCAGCTCCCTTTTCCTTTTCAAAATGCATCTCAAGGTCATTTCCCTAAGTGGGGCCTTGTTGTAGAAAAGTCATGCATGATAAGAAAAGCAAATGTCTTAATTAAACAGTGGGCCCCAAAAGAAATCATGAGATGTAAGCAGGATCACCCCAATACACAAATGCCTTTCATGAACTTTGTTACTTATATTATAAGCCTTTGTGAAATTGAAAGAGATATTGTTCAACCTGCATTTCTTTTAGGGATGTGAGCCCATGAGTAAGAAGGTTTGTGAAATGAGTCAGAAGATGAGAGTGCCAAGGAGAGCAGGGAGATATTTCACTGTGAGCATTCTCTCATGCAGCAGGCCTTTCTGCTGGGGGAGTTACGGGTTGGGGGGCACACTTCACCAGGCAGCCCCGGGGGCGTGGTTGAAGAAGCAGTGTTGCTGTGTCCTGGGCTCACATTCCCTTTGTCAAGGCTCTGTGGCCCAGTTCTGACACTGCTCCTTTTCCACTTGGTTTCTAATCCCTGAGAGTGGAGTTGGATGGTGGGATAGAAGGAGTACTGAGGCAGCTTTCCCTGGGCTCATTTTTCACCTTTTGTCAAAGCTGTGTCAAGTTTGGCCAACGTTGTTCTTAGCGCATCCCTGTCTCCAGTAACTTTAAAGAACTGTGGAGTTTCTGTGTTTGATGTGTCTTAACTTTAACACAAAGCACACCAGGGCTGGTTAATGATCATGAACTGTCATGGCAGCCACTCTGCAAAGGTGACAGTGATGGATTAGCTTGCAGCTTGGAGGGGCAGCTGGGTGTGGAGACAGAAGGTTTATTTAAGCCATGGCTGATAATAGAGGGGCCTTCTCAGTCTCTGACCAGCAGGACTTTAATAGGATGAAAGGGGAGAACAGCCTTCTTTCTACACTGCCCTCTGAAGGGACAGTTCTCACTCTCCTCATCTGGGCTACCAAATAAAAGCATTCCTTGAAGATTCAGATCTATTTGAAATCTTCTGCAAGGAGAGGGGAAAGCCCATTTCTGTAATCAACCTTGTCATCTTTCTTGGTTTGGACTCATTTATCTAAATGTCCATGTTTGTCTTACTTAGCCACTGGAAAACAGCATCCTTAAAGAAACTGTAGGGATGTGGCTGAGTATGAATGAACTCAATCATTTGAACTGGTTTAATCTTTTTGGGATTATGACTGAAATGTGAGCAGAAGTACAGAATTCTACATGGCAGTTGAGGTCCCTTAAGTGATTGTGTCTGGGAAAGTAAAATCTATTAAAAAAGTAGTTTAGTAAAATGTTTACATTCATCATTGTTTTTGGATTTCTTGAGCATCACTCTATCCAGTGCCCAAACTGGCAACAACATCTATATTTTTCTTTTGGTGAATATCAAAGTATCACCGTCATGTGTAAACTCTGCCTGTAGTCCTGACAGACAAGCCACAATGTGATGGGCTTGGGTTAGAAGACCAGGCTTCCCCTTTGCCTTAAGTTGTGGTTGCGCCCCTTATGTTTCATTAAAATATGCTCTAGGGCAATGGCCTGACCACAGACCCCTCCGTTGGGGATTTCAAATTCAGATCACCCAAGATGTTTAATTTCTAAGGGAGAGATGCGCTGGAAGGGTCCACTGATAATTCTGCAGTGTGACGACTAATGCGTGATAGAGACAGTTAGTTGGCTCCCTGATTGCTAGATTCAGCAGCCCATGGCCACTAATTGTTGCTGGACAGCATAAACATCAAGTTTTGGTAAATAAACTCAGGCTATCATGCAACTGTCCCACAGGCACTTAAGCTGTGACTGACAGCTCACTTGGGAGGACTTGGAGTCTAGAGCCACAGCTTTTGGGTGCAGAGGCTCCAAGGTTCCAAGATAAACAAATCTGTCGGTGAGAGTGACCAGAGTGTTAGGTCAGTCCAAAGGTCACTTATAGGTCATCCCACTGGGAGCTTAAGTCTCTGCTTTGTGTTTATCCTGGGAAGGAGGGGCTGGGCACAGAGGGGTGGGTCTCTACTGGGAAAACCTTCCTGGCCTGCTCATCAGAGCCTTTGGAAGTGAATCTACACCCATCCCGTTCTGGGTGATCCAGTAAAGGGTAGGGGTGCAGGCTTATGTTTTTTATTGGCATAATAAACAAATTTGTTTGGAAATACAGGTTATAGGGTATGAGGGGCTGGTTCTCCTGGGCTATAGAATCAATCAAGGAATTTTCAGAACCCAGAGTGATTTAATAGATTATTATTATGAAATTGTGGCAGTTAAAATTAGAAAAGGCTACTGAAGGAAGGGGACACTTTTCCTATCCTATCCCTTTTTCTGATCTTACCAATGATTTTCTGTTTTATATTCCTTATCAGCTATGGGCTTTTTTGGGAGAATGATCCTAAACTTTCTTTGATTTTTACACATGGCTCTTTAAGACTGATAGAGAGGTGAAAGGAGGGGCATGTATTATGAACCTCTTTAGCTGATATTTAGAGAAGTAAAGGCCTTAACCTATCTGTGTGTCTTTCTGTTTAGCAACCTTCCAAATCTCTCTCATTAGCAGGACAGTGTGTTTCAGGAAGACATGATACCAAACAACGGACATTTAGAGCTGAGGTGTTTTTGTTTCAAGATTGCTGATGAAAAAGACTTTTTTATTCAAGATTCAGTTACTCGCTCTGAAAAACGATCTTATGTAATAGAAGGTCTAAAGGGACTAGTTTCTTCAGGTAAACAGGAAGCTGGAAGTACTCACAAATAAGCCCTTGGGGATATCGGTAGACCCCTTTTAAGCAAACTTGATTTGCAAAAATATATAGTACATTACAGATGTGATCAAAGATTCATGTAAAATGCATTTATAGGTACATAAAAAGAAATATAAGATATGATTAAAAGAATTGAAATTTATCTTGGCCAGTGTGGCTCAGTTGGTTGGTGTGTCAACCTGTAGCCAAAAGGTTGAGGGTTTGATTCACAGTCAGGGGCATACCTAAATTGTAGGTTTAATCCCCAGTCTGAGTGTGTATGATCCCTGGTCCAGGCACATATGAAAGATAACCAATCAATGTTTCTTTCTCACACTGATGTTTTTCTTTCTTTCTTCCTCTCTCTCTGAAAGCAATGAAAAAAATGTCCTAGGGTGAGGATAAAGAAAATTTAAATCTACCCCTGGCTGGTGTGGCTCAGTGGATTGAGCGTGGGCTGCAAACCAAAGTGTCGCTGGTCCGATTCCCAGTCAGGGCACATGCCTAGATTGCAGATTAGGCCAGGTCCCCAGTAGGGGGCGCATGAGAGGCAACTGCACAGTGATGTTTCTCTCCCTCTCTCTCTCCCTTCCCCTCTCTCTAAAAATAAATAAATAAAATCTTAAAAAAAAAACTGAAATCCTACGTAGTGTCTATGACAACAATGGACTCAAACCAAGAATCAATACCAAAAAGGTAACAGGAGAATCTCCAAACATTTGAAAACTAAATGGAAAAAGAAATGCTTTTTTTTTTTTTTCTGAATAATCTAAACTCCACCTCAAGAAACTAAGAGAAGCCTGGCTGGTGTAGCTCAGTTAGTTGGGTTACCTTCCTATAACCAAAATGTTGTAGGTTCAGTTCCTGGTTTGGGCACTTACGATCCCCTGTCTGGGCACATATGGAAGGCAACCAATCAATGCTTCTCTCTCACATTGATGTTTTTTTCTCTCTCCCTTCCTCTTTCTCTAAAAAGAAAAAAAAAATGTCCTTGGGTGAGGATTAAGAAAAGAAGAAGAAACTAGAACAGGAAGAGAAATCCATGATAAGCAGAGGGAAGGAAATAATAAAGAGCAGAAAACAATTAAACTGAAAACCAAAAAACAATAGAGGAAATCAATGAAACAAAGAGCTGGTTCTTTAAAATAATCAATAAATCCTGGCTGCTGTGGTTCAATAGATTGAGTATTGGCCTGCAAACCAAAGGCTCACTGGTTTGATTCCCAGTCAGGGCACATACCTAGGTTTTGGGCCAAGGTCCCCAGTAGGGAGCACTCAAGAGACAATCACACATTGATGTTTTCCTCCCTCTCTTTCTTCCTCCCTTCCCATCTCTCTAAAAATAAATAAATAAAATCTTTGAAACAATCAATAAAATTGACAGACATCTAGCAAGAGAGACAAAGAAGAGAGAAAACACAAAATTTTTTTTGAGAATATTGGTTTTTAAAATTTTTTAAAATACTTTTAATTGTTGTTGCAGTACAATTTTCTATCTGTTACTCCCATCCCAACCCACCCACCCAGCCCTCTCCTCCTCCCTCTTATTTCCACCCACCCCTAGTTTTTATCCATGTGTCCTTTATACTTCTTCCTGTAAACCCTTCCCCTTTTCTCCTGAAATTCCCCTGAAATTCCCTCTCCTCTCCCCTCTGAACACTGTCAGACCGTTCTCTGTCTCAGTGTCTTTGATTATATTTTGCTTGTTTCTCTGCCTTGCTCTTTAGGTTCCTGATAAAGGTGAGATCATATGGTATTTGTCTTTCACCACCTGGCTTATTTCACTTAGCATAATGCTCTCCAGTTCCATCCATGCTGTCCCAAAGGGTAGGAGCTCCTTCTTTCTTTCTGCTGCATAGAATTCCATTGTGTAAATGTACCATAGTTTTTTGATCCACTCATTTACTGATGGGCACCTAGGCTGCTTCCAACACTTGGCTATTGTAAATTGTGCTGCTATGAACATTGGGGTGCATAGGTTCTTTTGGATTGGTGTTTCAGGGTTCTTAGGATATGAAACCAGCAGTGGAATTGCTGGGTCAAAAGGCAGATCCATTTTTAGAGAAAACACAAAATTTCAATATCAGGAGTAAATAGGGCCTATCACTACATACCCTATAGACATCAAAAGGATGATAAAGGAATACTATGATCAACTATATACCCATAAATTTAGATTTGCAACAACTTAGATAAAATGACTAATTCTTTGAAAAACACAAATTATCAGAACCCATCCAATAGGGAATAGATCATTGAAATAGCTCTATGTTTATTAAGGGAACTGAATTCATAATTAATCTTTCTACAAAAAGAAATCTTTAGGCTTCTGGGTTCCACTGGAGAATTCTATCAAATGTTTAAATAAGAATTCTCACCAATTCTACATAATTTTTTTCCAGAAAATAGAAGAGGAAACACTTCCCAATTCATTTTACAAAACCAATATTACCCTGCTACCAAAAGCAAACAAAGACAGTACAAAAAAGAAAACAAATTAAAAAAATTACTAATAAGGTATTAACAAATAGACTTTAGCAATATATAAAAATAATTATACACCATGACCAAGAGGTATGTATTAGAGGGATGCACAACTGGTTCAATTTTTCAAAAATCAATCAGTGTAAGCTACTATATTCATAGGCTAAAAAAAGAAAAATTACATGATTATTTCAGTCAATGACATCGGAACACATTTGACAAAATTCTATATCCATTCTTGATTTTTAAAAAAGCCTCTCAGAATAATAGGAATACAGAACTTCCTCAACTTAATAAAGAAAATGTATAAAATACCTACGGCTGACATCAGACTGGACAGTGAAAGACAATGTTTCCCCCCAAGGATTGAGAACGAGATAAGGATGTCTGTGGTGACCCCTCTCATTCAACATAGTGCTGGGAATTCTACCCAGTGTAATAGGGCAAGAAAATAAAATAAAAGGCACACAGATAAAAAAGATAAAAATAAAACTGTTCCTAATACCAGATAGCATAATTGCCTACATAGAAAATCCAAGAAATCTGGAGAAAAAACCCTCCTAAAACTAATAAATGAATTTACCAAGGTCAAATAATATAAGATAAACATATATAAGCAATTATATTTCCATATATTAGCAATTGAAAACATGGAAACAAAAATACAATACCACTTATAGTCATTCAAAAAATAAAAAGCATAGATGCAGATCTTACAAAACAGGTATAGGACTTATGTAATGATAGCTACAGAGTGCTGATGAAAGAGGTCAGACAATATCTAAAGAAATGGAAGGATGTACTGTGCTCATGTATCAGAAGACTCAATATAGTAAAGATGTCAACTCTCTCCAAACTGAAAAAAAATTCAGTAAGATTTAATCACTCTAAAATTTAAATGGAAAGACAAAGTAACTAGAATAGCTAAAATAATTTTGAAAAAAGAAGAAGAAAGTGAGAAGAAAAGGTCTACCTGATTTCAATACTTATCTAGCTATAGTAATCAAAATTATGTGTTTTGGCAGAGATAGAAACATAGATGAATGGAAAAGAATACAGAAGCCAAAAATAGACTGACATAAATACACCCAACTAATTTTTAATGGAAGTGAAAAAGTAATTCAATAAAGGAAAGATGACCTGTACAATAAGTGATGCTGGAGCAATTGGACATCCACAGGCAGAAAAACGAACCTCACTTTATAAAAAAATTAAGTCAAAATTGACCACTGACTTCAAAAATTAAAAATTTTAGGAAAAAAAAGAAACTCTTCAAAATCTAGAACTAGGCAAAGAGTGCCTAGACTTGATGCCAAAAACATAATCTATTAAAAAAAGATAAATTTTACTCCATTAAAATTAAAAACTTTTATTCCACAGATGACCATGTAAAGATGAAAAACAAGTCAGAGACTGGGACAAACATTTGTGAACTATGTGTCTCACAAAGGAACGGTGTCTAGACTATATAAAGAACCCTCAAAACCCCACAGTAACAATGACAAGCAATCCAATCAGAAAATGGGCAAAAGAAAAGACATTTCTTTGAAAAGAATACACATATGGCACATACGCATATGAAAAAGTGGTCACTATCATTATTTATTAAGGATGTGTGAATTAAAACCCCAATGCGATATCACTAGCTACCTGTCACAATGGCTAAATAAACGAGTATTGATAACACTATTTCTGTTTGTGAAGGTGTACAGAAGATCAGCATACATTGCTGGCAGGAATGTAATATGGAAAACAATGTGTCAGTTTCTTAGAAGAACTACATATACACTATGATGTGACCCAGCAATTACATTCCTGGGCATTTATCCCAGAGAAATGAAAAATTAGGCTCACACAAAAGCCTGTACATGGATGTTTATAGCAGCTTTACTCTTCATAGTCCCAAATGGACACACCTCAAATGTCCTTTAGTGGGTGAGTGGTTAAACAACTGGGGTATGTCCATATCATGGAATACTACTTAGCAGGGACAAAAAACAGTTGATTGATACACACAACAATTTGGATGGATCTCAAAGGCATTATGCTGAGTGTGGGGGAAAAAGCTAAAAGTCCAAAAGGTTATATACTATATGATTCCATTTATATAATATTCTTGAAATGGCAAACTTATAGAAATGAAGAGTAGTATTTACTGGGCACGAAGGAGGTGGTGGGGTACAAGGGAAGTGGCCATGGATTGCTCCTTGTGGTGACAGATCTGTTCTGCATCTTCACTGTAATGTTGTCAATATTCTGGTTATACTGGGTTGGTCAAAGAGTCTGTTTAGTTTTTTCCATAAAATAAAAGACATATTTTTCATTTTTACCAATTAATTTATTGATTTGAAATTTTTGAGTATGTCAGTTATTGGTTTCTAGTGGGTAGAGGCCAGGGGTGCTACTAAATATCTTCCAATGCATATGACAGCCCCACAGCAAATAATTATTTGGTTGAAATGTTAATAGTACCAAGAAACTTCACAAACCACTTTTGACATGTTCAATCAGTCACAGCACCTTCTCCATGAACTGCACAAATCTTTTTTTGCATTTTAGTTGCTATTCACCTTTTTTGAAATAATAAAGAATAATATGCCAAGAATGTTGTGTATTTTCTATCATTTTCAATATTAAAATGGCTGCACAAAAATTCACCAGTTTTGGTATTTTTTTTAATGCATGCTGATATGACAGCTGTCACAATACAATCTAACAAAATTATTTCAAATGAAGTTAAAGACAACTAAGCACTACTAGAGCCATCGTATGGAAAAAACTAAATGAACTTTTTGGCCAACCCAATATATTATGCTATCGTTTTGCAAGATGTAATCATTCAGGGAAATTAGGTAGAGGATACACAGGATCTCTTCGTATTATTTCTTACAACTGCTGATAAATTATCTTAAATGTTAAATTGAAATATTTTTCTGTGTAATCGGGATCTGTATATATATGTATATATATATATATATACACACACAAAAACACCAGGGAATATGTATATAGCAGGAAATATATATGTGTGTATATGTATATATCAGAAAAACTCATTATATGTATATTTTTAGTAGCTGATCAAATTAATTTTAAAACATCTATTTTATTTACACACAGTGTTCTACAATGAACTATAGTATAAAGTGACCTAAACTTTTGCTCTCACAAAAACCCATGTAAATCTGCCCCATTTATTCTATTAAAAAACCTTTTACTTACTCCCTCAATCATTCATTTTTTTTTCATTCACACAACATGTATGGTGTGCAGATGTGAGCAAAGCTTGGGGCCACACATTGTCCCATCTTGGTGGAGTGCCCTTAAGTCAGAACCTCTCCACCTGGGTTCACATAGCTCTCAGATACTGTAGAAGACAAATTCTGAAGTCTGGTTTAGATCCCTTCATGAAAGACATGATCAGAGTGTTTCTTTTGGGGCTTTTGAAAACCAGCTTCAGAAATTACAATTCAAACACAGTACAGGAAGTCAGACAGGCTTTTGGTGAAATGTGACAGCTTTGTACCTGAGTGGCTCTCTGGTTTCATCCAAGATATCACTCTTTATTTTTAATTTTTTTTTTTTTACTTCAAAAGAGAACTTTATTTCTGAGCTTCTCACAACTCTACAAGTATAAATGTTACTACACTATCTAGAAAACATAAGAGTATACCATAAGAAACATCGCTGACCAAATGGTGGTTTCTGGCCTCATTTTCTTTTTTTTTTAAAATTATTTTATTGTTGTTCAAATACAGTTGTCTGTATTTATTCCCCACCTCCCTCCCCTGCTTCCACCCCCCTGGGTTTTGTCTCTGTGTTCTTTACAGTTGTTCCTGAAAGCCCTCCCCTCCTGGTCCCCCATTATCCCCTTCCACCTCTCTGGTTACTGTCAGTTTGTTCTTAATTTCAATGTCTCTGGTTATATTTTGCTTGCTTGTTCATTTTGTTGATTAGGTTCCGCTTAAAGGTGAGATCATATGGTATTTGTCCCTCACCACCTGGCTTATTTCACTTAGCATAATGCTCTCCAGTTCCATCCATGCTGTCCCAAAGGGAAAGAGCTCCTTCTTTCTTTCTGCTGCATAGAATTCCATTATGTAAATGTACCATAGTTTTTTGATCCATTCACTTACTGATGAGCACTTAGGTTACTTACGGCACTTGGCTATTCCACTGCTGGGATTTATCCCAAGAACCCTGAAACACCAATACAAAAGAATCCATGGGCCCCAATGTTCATAGCAGCACAATTTACAAGGTATCACTCTTTAGGTCAATGGGCTTTTCAGATTACATGAAAACTGAAGATGCCCTTTCTTTTCTCATTTAGGGTTTTGTAGACCACATACATTATAATATTTAACTAAAGAATAGGGATGAAAATGTAGAGGATAGATAAATGGAGATTTTGTTTTTCTCTCAATCCTATGAAAAATGGGTCTGTTAGCCCTGGCTGGTGTGGCTCATTTGGTTGGACGATCATTCCACAAACCAAAAGGCTGCAGGTTCTCTCCAGGTAGGGGCACATACCTAGGTTGAGAATTCAATCGATCCCTGGTTGGGACATGTACGAGAAGGCATACTATTCACATAGGTGTTTCTCTCTTTCTCTCTCCCCCCTCCCCCTCCCTCCCTTCTTCTCTCTCTAAAAGCAATGAAAAAATATCCTTGAGTGGGGATTAAAAAAATAAAATGGGCCTGCCAATACCAACATTCAGATGTAAGGATTTTTTTTTTTAAACATAGGGATTCTTTTAAAAAAAAAAAAAATCCTCATCTGAGGATATGTTTATTAATTTCAGAGAAAGAGAGAGACAGACAGACAGATAGACATAGATCACTTGCCTCCCATACATGCCCTGACAGGGGGTTGAACCAGTAATCTAGGTATGTGCCCTGACCGGGAATCGAACCTGTAAACCTTTAGTGTATGGATGGCTCTCCAACCAACTGAGCCACGACATCAGGGCAACCTAGGGATTCTTAACTGAAGTTCTTGAACAAATCTTGGCATCCTCTGAAATTGTGTACCATATTTTGGTTGGTTTTCTGGGGAAAGAGAAAGTCAAGAGATTCTCTAAGTCTGTGACTTGGAAAATAAAAGATCTTCTGTTTTAATGGGTGAAGAACCAAACAAAAGTATCAAGAACCAGAAATATGTGGGGAAGAGCTCATCCATAGCCTGCAGAGCCTGTTCCCACACTGTTGATGGCTGCTGGTCACAGACTGACTCAAATGGCTCCTCCTCTGAGACACTTTCTCCCATCAACTTTCCTCCACTCACCAGGAGTCATATCTTCTCTGAATTCCCAGCGTATTTGCTCCTCTTTTAAGATATTTATCACTTTCTACTATATGTGAGAGTCTTGACTTCACCATGGTTCCTAATTTCTGTACTATTATGGATTCGGTGTAAGTAGATAATCTATAAATATTTGCTGGGTGAGTAAGTGAATTGTAGAAAGTACCCATCATTCTGTCAGTTGGTCCTTACAGGTTTTATGGCAGCCCTTGCAGAAATGACCTGAAGAGACCTGGATGTGGGAATAATAGGCTCTTTTTCTTTTTAACATGCCAACAGAAAACGTAAGGTGTTGGGCACTGACTGGGATTGCAGGTGATATGGGCTGCCTGTGGGGAAAGTGTAGTCAGTCCTTTTGCAGGGTGCTGTGGGTCTTATTCCCGATGTCCAGTCCAGCTGCAGAATTGAACACTGAACCTTTTCCTGTCTGCATTACCTTATTTTGGAAATATTTCTGAAACCCCACCAACTCCTGATTTCACATTCTCCTTAAGGTAAGTTCAGTCTTTGAAGGGAGGGTGGGTGTGGAGAGAGGGACTCAGGTATTCCTGTTCCAGTGGAATTTGCCCCAACCTCCCACTGCATTGCCTGCAGCCTCTGCCTTGCATTCCTGGCTCTAGAAGAAGGGAGGCAACCTCCCTCTTATCTGGGATTGCCTGCTTAAACAAACGCAGCAGTGTGGAGGTATTGTCCTTTGGAAACTTGGTCTGGGACACTTTACCAAGTGTCTGCAAACATTTAGACACAGAAAACTGCCCACTGTGAATGCACAACCATTGTTTCTGCTGGGGCCACTCTTCTTGCCTGAAAGTGACTTGGGGTGTGTGTGTGGTGGTGGTGGTGGGGGTGCTAGTTGGTGAGAATAGGCCCAAGGGAATTTCCCAGCTGGAGCTCAGGGCTGGGGAATTGTGCTGCTGTTTGTTTAAACAACCTGAGTGTAATTGGGATTATTCGAGATGCCCAAGATGTTTGGGAAAGTGGGGGAAGGGAGACAGCTTGGTAGGGGAGCGAGTCACCAGCAGGGACTTTGACGGGTGGCTGGCTAGGTAGCTGTCAGCTTTCTGATAGCAAACCAGTGGGATGGGTGGCCCTTCAGGCTTGACCATGGGCACATCAGGACCTGGTCGATAGGTCAGACCATGGGGCCTTTAAAATATCAAAGCTAGACTTAAAGAGTGGATAGGATGCAACTTAAAACCAATGATCTCTTGTTAACCATAACAAGCCAAGGACAGCAAAAACACATATATTTGTTTCTAATTATTTAAAATCCCACAAAAATAGCTGGAATGAGCAACCCAGGTTTCAGCAAGGGAAGGTAAGAATGCTGAGTGAGAAAAGTCCTTGGAGGTGCTTACATCATTCCTTAGGACACAGAGGGGCAACTGGGAAATATTCAACAAGCTGATGGCAAAAATAAGTGTTTTTTATTGTAGAGGTCATTCCCTTTCCTTTGATCTGGGGAAAAGGACAGAGAGTGTTTAAAAATGAGAAGAATTTGGGAATGATAGAAGGAATCTCTGCAATGCTGGGCCTGGCCCATGCTACCCTGAATGATCAGGTCTCATGTGAACCAGATTGCAGGTCAGAGGCCTTTGGGTGATGGGGAGACTCCAAAACCGGGTGTGACTACTGATTAGGGTTGCTTACCACAAGAATTAGAAAAAGTATGGGGCTCTCACTGTATGCCAGGCCCTAACAAACTTGATCGCCACTACGAACCTGTTATTTGTAGAAAAGTAGACTGTGGCTCAGAGGGGTAAAATGAACTTGCCTAGACCACAAAGAGTGAAATCCTCAAATCTGACTTTGAATGGAGTTCCTTCTGCTTCCAACACCCTTCCTCTTTCTACTATACCACATTCCAACTATCCCCACCCCAAATAATGCAAAGGCGGGAGGGACTCATCATCCGGCAACTTAAAAAACAAACAATCCTCTTTTGATATGCTAAAGAAACATCACACATATATGCCTTTGGCTAAATAAACAAACATTAAGGAAAGAATAGAAATGTTACTATCTGTGAAACCTACTGATCTGATTGTGGATAGAGTGCATGCCATCTTTATTTTAAGATGGCTATTGGTTTTTGAGATTGCCCTTTATACTTCCTTAAAATTCTAGTCAACTATTTTGTAAGAGATTTAATGAAACAACAACTTACAGGATACAATGCTCTTTTGCAGTTAATGTGAACTTCTCTGTAATGTGAAAATAGCTTTGCAGAATTTAAAAAATTACTAAGAGTATTTTGATAACTACTTTAACACATTGCTGTCAGAAAAAGAGCTTCATGTACTTCCTGAGCAGCTCGTTTTTATGCGGACTTGAAGGTTGACTATTTTGTTGCTCTGGGTGGTGGGTATCATTTCACGGGCACAGTGAACCACAGAGCAAGCACACAGTGGTATCAAGGACAGCACAAAATGCTCACTGTTTTTATATTCCATTTGGCAACTCCATCTCACAGTTTTTGAGGGCTTCTGAAGCTATGTGCCAAGGACCTTTTCAAAACCAGACCATGACCACGCTGTTTCAATGGGAGCTGGTAGCTTCTTCTAGCACTTCAGGTCTTTGACACTGGAAGGATGCCTGGCTCCAAACATTTTAAAATGAAAGGTCTCTGCTAAGTAAGGGAATATTTACAATATGGATAAAAGTAAACATGGCAAGGCTGGCGGTAGGGTACTGGAGAGTCACAGTATCTTTTTAGTAATCCGTGCGGTTCACAGGCGATGTGGAAGGTGAGTCCTGGGGACATAAGAGGAGCTGCAATGAGCTTCTGTTGGGTGGGCACTGTAGGCTTTTGTCCCTGCCATGGGGATAACATGGACATGGGGGTGTACTTACCATCAGCCACACTGGGCATCTGAGCCCAGGATGGGTGAGCCAGGGTTCCCATCTCTCTCCCATCCCCACACCTCAATGAAAATGTCAAACTGATCATTTTTATGGTACTAGATGTACATATTTTGCATTCTGCTGTTTTCTCTCTAGGGTGTACGTGAATCCTTAACGGTTAGGATATTTTGGTTAGATTACATGGATATTCTTCCCTACTCTTTTTAAAGATGCTCCCTCCTCCTCCAACCCTCATCCCAACTCCCCAAATTCTAAACCCCAAGCACTTGAAACGTTTAAATTGTGTTTGTTTTAATGATGGCAATTTACAATTGACAAATATGTTGGTAATGGGCGTTCTTTCCTGCAGGTTTGTTTAGAAGTGAAAACAATGTGGCTAGTCATAAAAGTTTCTATTTATTTTAGGCTGGATAGCTCACTTGTTCAGAGGAGGGAAGAAGCACGTGGGCAGAGAATTAGATTTAGGTTAATTAAGGTGTGTAATGTGTTCCCTGGTTAAAGACTGAATAGAGACTAACATCTACAGCTCAGGAAGAATAATGACCATTTTACTGCGTTCAAGTTCTGTTGTATAAAATAATCATGGTTTAGTTTAAATAAGACTCTACCTGTCTCATAATTATCAGTATGTGGAAGTGTACCAAATCAAGATGACTCAGGTATCGGCTGTAACAACTGGCTGGTTGGTGATGCCATTTTCCACAGAAAGGCTCTGGGCCAAGTTCACTTGTCATGTTTTTTCCCCTGTTTTGATCATTTCCAAAATGTCATCCTCCTGTCATTCCTGAACATTTCGAAAAGAGGGAGAACATATTGGGGTGTTATGTGTGTAAGTCTCATGCTTAAAACTGCATGCTCTGTATTCAATGTTCATGGGCTCAAATCCCAGCTTTACCACTTACTACCTGTGTAAACTTGTGCAAGTGGGTTCGTCTTCCTGTGTTTCAATACCCTCATACATAAAACACATGTAATTATAAAATGAAGTGAGATCATATACAGCTGATCCTTGAACGACATGAGTTTGGACTGCGCGGATCCACTTACATGTGGATTTTTTTTTCAATAATAGGTACAGTGCTGTAAATGTGTTTTCTCTTCCTTATGATTCTCTTAATAGTGTTTTCTTTTCTCTAGCTAACTGAATTTTAAGAATACAGTATGTAATACTTTTAATATACAAAATATGTTTCAGTTGACTATACAAATTATTGGGAAGCCTTGTGGTCAACTGTAGCCAATTAGTAGTTAAGTTTTTTTAAAAGTATTTTTCATTGATTATGCTATTACAGTTTTCTCAATTTTGCCCCCTTCATCCCCCCTCCACCCTGACCCCCTAACCCTCTAGCATCCCCCCTGCTTAGTTCATGTCCATGGGTTGTACATATAAGTTCTTTGAGTCCTCTGTTTCCTATACCATTTTTTATCTCTTTCCATCTATTTTATTCCTACTAATTATGTTTCTTCTTCCCTGTACCACCCCCCACCGCCAATTCCTCCCTTCCCCCTCCCCAATGATCTCCCTCTATGTAATGTCCATTTCTCTATTCTGTTACTGTTTTGGTTGTTTGCTTAGTTTTTATTTTCATTGTTTTTTTCCTTTTAGGTTCATTTGTTGATAGTTGTGAATTTGTTGTCATTTTATTGTTCATATTTTTTATCTTCTTTTTCTTAGATAAATCCCTTTAATGTTTCAGATAAGAAGGGCCTGGTGATGATGAACTCCTTTAACTTGATCTTATCTGGGAAGCACTTTATCTGCCCTCCCATTCTAAATGAAAGCTTTGCTGGATAGAGTAATCTTGGGTATAGGTCCTTGCTTTTCATGACTTGGGATACTTCTTTCCAGCCCCTTCTTGCCTGTAAGGTTTCTTTTGAGAAATCAGCTGATAGCCTTATAGGAACTCCTTTGTAGGTAACTGTCCTCTTATCTCTTGCTGCTTTTAAGATTGTCTCTTAGTCTTTAATCTTGGGTAACTTAATGATGATGTATCTTGGTGTGTTCCTATTTGGGTCCAACTTCTTTGGAACTCTCTGGGCTTCCTGGACTTCCTAGAAATCTATTTCCTTCACCAGATGGGGGAAGATTTCCTGCATTATTTGTTCAAATAAGTTTTCAATTTCTTGCTGCTGTTCTTCTCCTTCTGGCACCTCTAAAATTCTGATATTGGAATGTTTCAGGTTGTCCAAGAGAATCCTCAGCCTCTCTTCATTTTTTTGGATTCTTGTTTCTTCATTCTGATCAAATTGGATGTTTATTTTTTCCTTTTGTTCTAAATTGTTGCTTTGAATCCTGGTTCCCTTCTTGTCATTGTTGGTTCCCTGAATATTTTGCTTTATTTCATTTTGGTTATCTTTCATTTGTTCTATCATTTTTTGGCCATATTCAGTCAGTTCTGTGAGCATTTTGATTACTAGAGCTTTGAATTGTCCATCAGATAGGTTGGCAATCTCCTCATCACTTAGTTCTCTTTCTGAGGTTTTGCTGTGTTCTTTCACTTGGGCCATATTTCTTTGTCTTGGCACACCAGATAAATTGTAAGGGCAGGGCCTTAATTATTCACCCTGGTGGACAACCCTCTTTACTGTCTGCCTGTGGGGGAGGGGCCAGAGAGGGAACAGTACAGCTTGCCTGCTTGTCTCTAGTGCACTTTCCAACAGACTCTCGTGTCAGACTGGAAGTATCTCCCACTGTGGCAACCCCAGCCTTAGCCCAGAGTCAGCTCTGAGTCTCAGTTTTCCCCTTAAGTCAGTCCCTCTGCACAGCTCTGCTGAGCTCTGCAGTCAGGCCTGCCCTGCAGCCACCTCTTGCCGTGGTTTTCTGAGTCCCCTGTGCAGTCAGCCTTACTGGTCTGGTTATTCTGGTTGATTTTTTTCTTTAATTCCTTGGTTGTTGGAGTTCCATGAAGTTTGATTTTCTGGTGATTTTGGTTGTTTATTGATTTTACATTGGTTGTATCCTCCTTTTGGTTGTGCAAGGAAGCAAAGGGTTTCTACTTATGCCTCCATCTTGGCCGGAACTCCACACCTCTAGTAGTTAAGTTTTGAGGAGTCAAAAGTTATATTCATTGTTCAAGAGTCAACTGTATATATAGCTGGCCGCAGCCATAAGGTAAGCCAAGATGGGTGCTTACAAGTACATCCAGGAGCTATGGAGGAAGAAGCAGTCCGATGTGATGCGCTTCCTTCTCAGGGTGCGCTGCTGGCAGTACCGCCAGCTCTCCGCTCTCCACAGGGCCCCCCGCCCCACCAGGCCCGATAAGGCCCGCAGGCTGGGATACAAGGCCAAGCAAGGTTATGTCATATATCGGATTCGTGTGCGCCGTGGTGGCCGCAAACGCCCTGTCCCTAAGGGTGCGACCTATGGCAAGCCTGTCCATCATGGGGTTAACCAGCTGAAGTTTGCCCGAAGCCTTCAGTCTGTTGCTGAGGAGCGAGCTGGGCGCCACTGTGGGGCTCTGAGAGTCCTGAATTCTTACTGGGTTGGTGAAGATTCCACATAGAAATTCTTTGAGGTTATCCTCATTGATCCATTCCATAAGGCTATCAGAAGGAATCCTGACACCCAGTGGATCACCAAACCGGTCCACAAGCACAGGGAGATGCGAGGGCTGACATCTGCAGGCCGCAAGAGCCGTGGCCTTGGAAAGGGCCACAAGTTCCACCACACTATTGGTGGTTCGCGCCGTGCAGCTTGGAGAAGGCGCAATACTCTCCAGCTCCACCGTTACCGCTAATATGTGTCATGTTTGTAAAATTCTTACCTAATAAACAATTTAGGACAGTCGTGTCTGCTTAAAAGTGTTCTTTAATTTGTTAAAACTAGTTGTCTGCAGATTGTTTCGTGAATGCATTGTCAAATTATGAAAGTTAAAGTGCAATAATGTTTGAAGACTATAAGTGATGGTGTATCTCGTTTCTCATAAGATAAACACTTGTTTTTGCTTTATCTCAGC
>PVIA01008716.1:0-68656 GCA_004024845.1 Tonatia bakeri
GTCATTAATTATCTTTTGTGTACTTTTTCTATTATAATAAAAATCCAGTTTACTATCAGATATAACACCAAAAAAATAGAAGCCCAAATATTTTTTAAAATTTATTCCAGTTTTTAAATGAATTTTAAAACAGTTGTTTAATGTAAATGTTTAAAGTGTGATATAATTATATTATTTATTTATTTCACTATATATTTATTTAATGTTAAATTATTGTAAATTAAGCAAAAATGGGACCGTAATGAATACTATTTATAATTATTTTTGAGAGAACACTTTTGTTACAACTACTGTAATTTACTAATCTTTAAAATTAATTTATTATAAAGAGACTTAAATCATAGAGGTTTTGTAAATATTTAGTATATGTTTCCTTCCAAAAGATCAAACTTCCAAAATAGATGTTTTAATATATTTCACTATTATTACAACTCTTAACACTTAACATCAAAATGTTGCTTCATAATCTTTCAAAATATAAACTATTTCCATGTGAATTGAATGACTTTATCTACCAGTAATCAGAAAATTTAAAAATTGAAGCACAGTTGGTATTTATTTAGATTAAAATTCTCAAAAATATTTTCACCAGAATTATTATTATAAGTAACTACCACCCCATGTATCAATAAGTATCAATATTTTTATACGTATTTTATTTATATTTTTTATTAAATACTTTTGAATTTTATTGTTGTTCGAGTGCAGTTTTCTGCCTTTTCTCCTCACCCCTCCCCACCATCCCAGCCATCCCCACCTCCCTCCCGTTTCCACCCCTACCTTGTTTTTGTCCATATGTCCTTTATAGTTGTTCCTGTAAACCCTTCACCCTTTTTCCCCCATTACCCCCTCCCCTCTCCTCTCTCCTGACTGTCAGTTTGTTCTTAATTTCAATGTCTTTGGTTATGCTTTGGTTGCTTATCAGTTTTGTTGATTAGGTTCCAGTTAAAGAATTAGTATTGATATTGCTATGCTCTCTCTTGTGGCTGATGCAGAAAATATATTCAACATTATTTGCATCTCGAAAGACAGAAAAACAACTTAGACTTTCCAGATTTTCAGGCAGTTTGGAGAATTGCTTGGTCATCATCATTATTACAGGAACAATAAACTACGGGAATAAATGGTGTTTGTTCTATAATCAGTGTTTAAAGAAACACATCAAGAAAATTTCGGATGCCAGGTTGATCTGCGGAGCTTTTCTAACAGCATCTTAAAGCCCCAGCCTCCTCACACTGGGCACACAGCCTAACCTAGAATTCTTATTCTTGTTTCTGGGGCAGAGAATGGTTGGCAGGGAGCAAGAACAGGGCAAGTGGAGGGTTAATGTAGTGGCTCAGGGTTGAAAAGTGTGTAAAGTAAGAGTTAAAAGCAGGTTAAAACCCAGTGTTTAAGTGAATTTATTATTTTTAAAAGATGTTCTATCACATATTAACTTTAATTTCTGCCCTCCAAAGCTACAACAACATACATATGTATAATTTTCTATTCAGACATCTTATCTGGGTGTACATTTTCTAATAACAGTTATGTGAATGTGGAACCATTGAGAAAACTAAGGGTTACTTGAACCAGCACTTTGATGCCTCCACAGTGCATTTGATAATCAGATGGCTAGTAAGTGACTAACAGGCATGTAGCTGGACACACCAGACAAAGGGAAAGGCTGGACAAAGGGATGATTCACTTTCTGGGTGGAATGGATGAGGCGACGCAAGATTGTATCATGTTACTCAGAAGAGTGTGCAGTTTAAAACTTATGATTGCTTATTTCTGGAGTTCTCCATTAATATTTGGAACCATGGTTGACTGCAGGTCACTGAAACCATGGACAACAAAACCACAGATAAGGGGCACAACTGCAGTTTGCAGTTGGGGAGAGTGACCTCAAAATCCAATATGGTGTTGCACAAATGATAGGGAACCTCTTAGATAATGGATTATTTCCCGTGTCTTTCCTATTCTCTAATTTTACCTAGAAAAACAAAACTGAGTAGCTCAATAAATGATTCTCTTTTACCATAGGTCATGTGCATTTTAGAAGCCTTTGGACACGCAAAGACAACTCTTAATGATTTATCCAGTTGCTTTATAAAGTATTTCGAACTACACTTCTGTGAGCAGAAAAAACACTTAGCTGGAGGTAAGTTCAAAATTCACACAGGGAGATCTCACTTGCTGCCAGAAGAGGGCAGAGAAACACCAAGCACGGCAGTAATGAGTGGTGTGGGTGCCTCTGTGTGTGTCTGTGTGTGCACATGCGTGTGCATGCTCACAGGCACATCTGAGATATCAGGTTATGTGTGCTAAAAATATTTTGAATTAAAAATATTTTGAAATGCAAGATGAACTTTTTTAAATGGTTACTGTATGAACTGTATAATAGGGAGACAAACCAACACCACAAGGGGCTGAAATGAATCATATTTGCTGAACATAGAAATGAACTCAAGTAATTAAAAGTATAACTTGAGTATATAATTTCTTCACACAACACACATTAAAATCTATTTGAAACAAAATGGAGTTTATAATTTTAAAACAATTGAATTAAAACAAAACACCAAAATAATTACCCAACTAAACACAAAGAGAACTGTGTTAGATAATTTTAGATATTGAGACTAGACACTTAAATTCTGCAATAGGAAAGTTTTTCATTGTTTTGTTTGTTTTGTTTTTGTTTTTAATCCATGACTAAGATCTACTGTTTTAGGAAGACCTTAGAGGATTATTTGGTTTAAATATTTAATGTGTACTTTATGAAAATTCCCTCTTTTAAATTCAACTAATTTAGGATCCATCTAGAATTTTACATCTTTCTAATAAAAACATTATCCATGCAAATTAAGAATATAAATATAATTGCAGGTGGATTGCCTAATCTACTTAGGGGAATCAACTATTTTAAAAAGTTTTATTTTATGTAAAAAATGTTAAAGATTTTATTTATTTATTTTAGAGAGAGGGAGGGAGAAAGAATGAAAAACATCAGTGTGGGGGAGACACATTGATCAGTTGCCTCCCACGCAGACCCAACCTGGGACCTAGCCCGCAACCCAGGCACGTGCCCTGGCTGGGAATCAAACCAGTGGCCTTTTGGTTCACAGGCCAGTGGTCAATCCACTGAGTTACACCAGCCAGGGCTAAAAACTTTTATAAATTCTGTTAGCACACACACATTTGCTAATTTCGGTGGTTTTTGAAAGATAATTTTATTTGATGTTTTCAAGTTACTCTACTCTTCAGGAAGTAAAAGTTTTGACTATGATTTAGAAACAAAAGCTATATTTTATAGTAAGTATATCTTAAAATCAAATGTTCACTAAGTGAAATTTGGTAAAAAAAATTCATAAAAGAGGTAAAATAGATAATTTTAGATATTGAGACTAGACACTTAAATTCTGCAAAGTTTTTCGTTGTTTTGTTTGTTTTGTTTTTGTTTTTAATCCATGACTAAGATCTACTGTTTTAGGAAGACCTCAGAGGAGAAATGCCTTGAGGCACAAATGTCTTTATGTCATGGTTTTACGACACCCCAGTGAGACTGTCCCTCCAAGTAAAAGGCACAGCCCGAACACTTTGTGACCATAATTTTCCCCTGAGCTTTCAGGGAGCAGTGGTTAGAGCCATGGCAGTTAAGGGGGTAGGAAGTCCCTAAAGCTGCGTGTTTCAACCCCCTGTCATCCACGTGTAACCCAAAGGTAAGCTCTATGGGCATAATTGGGAGCTTTGTGGAATGTACATTCTTAGGCCCAACTGCAGACCTGCTGACTGGGACTACGCTTCAACGAGAACCCCAGGAGATGTGTGTGAACCCCTGAAGTTTGAGAGGTGCTCTTCTAGCCCAACCCACGGACAGCTGGCCACTCAAGTTTGTGCGCAGTTGGCACGGAGGAGAAGACGCTTGTCTGGGGCATCACTTGCACAACTGTTTTCTTCTTTCTTTTTGATACTCCCTTACCAAGGCCAAGATACAGTAACTGGCTCTGAAGATCTTAGCCATTACTATTTTTCCTGGATAGCATTTAACATGTCCTCTTGCAGGAATGTTAATTTAGAAACTAATTGCATACACATGTGAAAAACTGAACTGGCAATCACTGCAGTGAACAGTTCTGTTAATCAGCAGTGTCTATTAGCACTCAATCCCACACAGCTTTGGCATAATCAAATCCACAAATACCTCTCACGCGGCTTCTGCAGGCAGCACACTGTGACAGCGATGATAAATATTCATAAAGGTGAACCTGAGGCACTTTGAGATTCTAAAATGTCCTCAGAATCATTAAGGAGCGATGAGCATAAATTCAGTATACTTTGAGCCTGGTGCATAATTGAATTTATTTTCCTCTTAGGAAAACAGCATCCCAGGCACTCTCCACATTTCTCCACTTTACACATTGTTTTCCTAATCCTTCTGTTCTCCTCATTTGACCCCTTAATTTAGACCCCTTAATTTAGTTCCTATCACCTACCTTTGTTGGGTAGTTTCTTCCTGTGTTCTTTTAAAATTCTGGCAAAAATGATTTTGTGGTATTTTTCACAGTTTTTGAAATTCTAAGAATAAAATAACTACTAACATAAAAAAAAAAGAAAACAAGTAAATAAAAGCCAGTGCTGAGACTACAGGAACAGAAGCAGAGTAACCACAACTTGGTGGCAGGGGAAGCCTGAGGTGTCAGACTGGGAGTTCAGTTATTTGTTCCCTGTGTTTAAGAATAAAAATAAAGAATGTATTTTGAGAATGTTTATCAAAAGAGTGAAAATCGAAATGCCACATGTTTGGAGTGAGCTTTGAAGAACTAAACATGTTTGCACTGAAAAGGAAGAGACCCAAGGGAAATACAGCAAATGGCTTCAAATATCTGCTGCTGTGGAAAGCCTTGCATGTACAAAGATTTATTGTGCATATTATCAAAAGTTGGTAAAGGTTTCAGAGAAGGAGTATGTTCACTTAATCACAAGAGCTCCCCACCTTACTTCCTCGAGATTGCAAAGTACTCTCTCACCCTGACACTGGATGCCTTCAGACAGGATGAAAGAACTGGCACCTAAGGTGCTCAGAATAGTCTGACCTGAGGTGGGACACCTGGAATAGATTATTCTGAAGATGCTACCTACTGCCTCACATTCTCTAAGTCTGGATACAAAGGACTCTGTTAACTATTAATCAGACGTTCCGATGTATAATGGAGTGACTTGATAGCTTTTATTGTCTCCTGGTGTCAGCATAAACACCGTCACTATGAGAATGTGATACAGTGTATTACTGTCCAAGAGTTTTTAGGATGTAAGTCCATTGATGGCAGAGATCTTGTCTGCCCTGGTTTACAGTAGGCACACATTCAGTGTCTGTTGGGTTAATGACTCTAAGGAATGGCATTGTAAAGGGAACAATAAAGTGAAGCAGTCATGACTCATTTCAAGGAGGAAATTGTGAAAAACCATCATAAACTCATTCATGCCACTGAAGGACACATTACTGAGAGTGTGAAATAGGTAAAAAAGGTTATCAATAATTAACTCTGAATTAATTTCTAAATCAGAGCCAATGAGGCAGAGCTAATTATTCATTTCTTCAAATTAGAATGTGTATATGCTGGGAATAGGACTTTTTAAAATTTTCTTAGAGCACTTTAACATGTTGGAATGGGCAAATCAGGACAATATGCTGACAGGTCTACAAAGGGAAGAAGACCCAGAGTCCACATGTAAAATGTGAAGAATAGCTGGCTTCTTATCTTTTCTGTGCCCCGAAGGCATATTTAAGTGGAAATTAAAATTTACTAACAATTGGAAATGTCTCCCAATAAATATCTAGTATCTGCTTGGGGAACTTAAACTTTAGAGTTAACACAAATGAGATGGAAAATATATTAAGGCTTTTACCTTGTGTTTTTTCAACTCCTGATTTTATAAACAAACTAGAAGACAGTCTTTGCCTTCATTATTATCAGCGTCAATTATCCTTAGTGTTGTACTCTCAATTGGACTATGTTTTAACAATTTCAGAGAACTTTAATTGATCTTATCTCCTTTGAAGAATGGCATCTTTTAGTGCAAACGACCTGGGCTTTGGAGATAAGTCTCTTGGGTTTAAATGTAAAAAGGGACTGCAACAGAATTTAAGGAGATACTGTTTGAAAAGCATTTAGCACAGTGCCTGCTGTACAATAGGGACTTTAAGTGGTAGTTCCTCCCTTTTGGAGTACACAGGAAGCCTGGGGCCTTTGTGTATTTCAATCCTCATTTACCGATGGGCAAAGAGAAGTTAAGAGGCACATGGAGATTGGCAATGTCACATTCAGGACTAGTTCCCATACTTTGGGTTCCTAGTTGAGGGACCTTTCACTTACTCCATCCCTAGTGTTAAAATTCATTAATAATGAAGTCAAAATAGATGCATTAAGTGTGAAAGGGAATATTTGGCTGTATTACTAATCAGTAATGCACTTTTGGTGACTGCTAATGGAAGGGCATGATGGGACTTTCAGGGAACAGGTCTTACTTTATAGCCAGATGAGTGGGACACGGTGAGAGTCGGGGCTGGAAATTTCTGGAAGTCAAAAGGGCAATGAAAGTAGCCATTTGTTGTCCTTGAAGGAAAGGGAATTTTATATACTCTATTTTATTTCATATCGAAAAAAAAATCGGAGCTCTGTACTTTCCCTACATATTATGTTATACATAATATGCAAACATACATTTTACATTACCAAAACTTTTTGAGAAACATATATTTTTACATAGATTACTGAAAAGATGCAGAGTCACAAGTATATATGTAGTCAAGATTATTTTTGACATAAAAGATCTCAAATAGAAATTTGGATTTTTGGTTCATTTTGTGTTTTCTTCCATCTAAAGCTACTTCAAAGTACATATTTTTAAAAATCCTACTGATCAGAATCCTGCTAATCCACAGCAATTTTGTTCACTGTTGGAGCTGCACTAACTAGGATGATTAGTAATTATACTGGTTTTGAATTTATTTTAATGATTTTATTTATTTATTTTTAAACAGAGGGAGAGGGGGGGAGAAAGAGAGGGAGAGAAGCATTAATGTGTGGTTGCCTCTCATGCGCCCCCTACTGGGGACCTGGCCCACAACCCAGGCATGTGCCCCGATTGGGAATTGAACCAGTGATGCTTTGGTTCACAGGTCAGTGGTCAATCCACTGAGCCACACCGGCCAGGGCTGTTTTTGAATTTAGATGAAAGGTAGTAAAGTCAGTCTTCAGTGTGGAATTGGATTAGGTTTGAATGCTGCTTTAAATTTAAGCTTGTATGTTGACTGGGAGAAGTGGGTATATGGTCAACCATTTATCTGAGCATAGCAGCATGATGGTCAGAAGGTCACTGCTCAGCCCTCTCTTCTCAGCTGATATTTCTTTAGCTGATGACTAGACAATAACAGAAGGGAACAACTATGGCTATTTATTTCCTATGTATATAAATTTTTAGAAATATTCTCTTGATCAGTTAATTACTTTATGCTTAATATTATTAATATTAAAATGAAATTTTTCAGCACATTACTTGCCTAGGAAGACAAAAAAATAAAATAAAACTTAATAATTAAGACCTCAACTTGAAGTTACCCATCACCTGCCTAAATACATATGGGGAAAGGGAGAAGACACTACAGTACTTCATCCTAATGTTAAACCCCTCTTTGGGCTTTAATGCCATGAATTAAAAGGGTATTTTGAAAGTGTCTTTTTTGTACACTTATGACACATTTCTTAAAGGTATGTAACATTACTTTTCTTAATAATGCTTATTAATTTTGAGATTTTTAAAAACACTGATAATTATACTATCTGGCTAAATTAACCATGTATAATACTTATAACAGACACAGCACTGTAGTAGTGGTTTAATTTATTCAAGTAGATTCACTGTATAAAACCAAGTTGAGACACCTAACATTTTTGCTTTTAGAGGTTGAACTCTAGGATAATTATTAGCAGACTCCTTACATGAAGTGGTGTTTATAGTTCAAATGTAGGGAATAATTAAATCCATTTGTCTTCCTAAGAACTGCTAACTTTTGATCCAAAAAAAATTACTGACCATTAATTCTTACATCAAAGTGGAAAACTACAGTTATTCAGAGTTGCATTCAAAGTTCAAATACATAATAATTTACTGATCATTCATAATGATCAGAATGAACCTAAATTTAAATGAAAAGAATCCTCAGGAAGCAGTAAGATTTTCTGCATTCCAAACGTATAGGCGCAAATTCTGATAACACCAACTTCTGAATTGCCAGTTGGATCTCTGAGGCAAAATCATGGTTCTGATTCCTATATAGCATACTTTTGTCATTTTTCAGCTATTATGAGATAAATTTCAACCATGCATATTTATGATGTGGGTTTCTTGTTTATTTTTGTAATACTTAAAGGCAGAGGACCAAAATAACAAATATTAGGTTCTAGTCCTACTCCTGAACCCATGAGACCACAGTAAACTAGCAAGATGAATGGCTGCTGTTCACACTGGGCATGTGTTACTTCATAGACACGTTACTTATCTCACTCCCAACAGAAATGCAAACTTTATTGTGGAAGCATCTGTTTCATTACCTATCATTGTACTATAAATCATGATTCAACTTCTTTTTATAATTTTAGTATGGACCTTGGAAGTTTTCTAGCATGCATCCTATATATTAAATTATATCTACATAAATTCAAGTCATACTTATGTTTGTTGTAGTCCACCCCCCACCCCCTGCAGTGTTTCCAGTAGTGAGAGAATATTGTTGATGTCCCTGGTCATTGATAGTCACAAGGCCATATAATGTTCTGGTTTGTTTGATAGTAATAGTTGCTAGTGTCTATAAAGCACTTTATAATCAATATCTATTGGTATATATCATAGCAATATGACTGGTACTTTCTTTTTAAAAAATATTAATTTATTTTTAGAGAGAAGGAAAGGGAGGGAGAAAGAGAGGGAGGAAAACATCAATATATGGTTGCTTCTCATATGACCCCAACTGGGGCATACATGGGTGCAACCCAGGCATGTGCCCTGACTGGGAACTGAACCACCGACCCTGTGGTTTGCAGGCCAGTGCTCAATCCACTGAGCAGTACCAACTAGGGTTATGACTGGTATTTTCAAATTGTGAGATTTAATCAAGAAAATTCTATAATTTCTATTGCTACCTTTTTTTAGAAGCAAGGACATGTCTTATTGTAGATTATATCTGTGCACATAAGCCCTAGGTTGAGTCAGGAACAAAGTGAGAACATTCCCCCTCACCAGTCCATTTTAACATTTTAGTGGAAGTTCTGGCTAATGCAATAAGTAAAATAAAACATTTAAAAGGTATGCAAATTGGAAAGGAAGAAATCAATGTAATGTTGAAGAAAACCATGTGTTGTTGATATGATTGTCTCTGTAAAAAATCCAAAAGAATGGAAACAAACACACAGAAAATCTCCTGGAACTATTAAGTGATTATAGCAAGATTTCAGGACATAAAGTTAATAGGTAAAATTCAATTTCTTTCCTAAATACCAGCAATGAACAACTGGAATTATAATATAACATATTTCTATTAACACCAAAAAATGAAATACTTAGGTATAAATCTAACAACATATATACAAGATCTTTTTTTAGGAAAACTACAAAACTTTGATGAAAGAAAATCAAAGAAGATCTAAAATAAATAGAGAGATATTCAATGTTCATGGTTAGGAAGGCTCAATATTGTTAAGCTCTCAGTTCTTCTTAACTTGATCAATATATCCAACACAATCCCCCCCAAATCTTAGCAAGTTGTTTTATCGCTATTGACATATGGGTTATATGGAGAGTTAAAGCACCAGAGTAGCCAATACAGCAGGGAAAAGAGGAATGAAGTTGGAGTGCTGGTGCCACCCAACAGAAAGACTTACTATGCAGCCACTGTAATCAGGACAGGATGGTATTGTTGAAAGAACCAACACATAACTCGATGAAATAGGGTAGAGAGCACAGAAATAGAGCCACATAAACATAGGTGACTTACCTTTGACCAAGGGGCAAAGGCAGTTCAATGGAGAAAGGATAGTTGTTCAGTAAATGATGCTGCAACAACTGAACACTCACATACAAAAAAAAAAAAATGAATGTAGACGTCAATATGTCACAAACAATAACACAATATCTATCAGAAATCTGAAGTAAAAATAAAACTATACAACTTTAAAAAGATAATAAAGGAGAAATGCTTGGTGACCTTGGGTTTGGCAATGAGTTTTTAGAGATAACACTAAAAGCACAATCTATGAAAGAAATAATTGATAAGCTGGACTTCATTAACATTGAAAACTTTTTTTCTGTAAAAGACAGTGTGAACAGAATGAAATAATAAGCCACAGGCTTGGAGAAAATATTTGTGAAAGACATACCTGATAAAAAAAGACTCTTCTCAAAAATGTACAAAGAACTCTTAATACTCAGCAGGAAGAAAACAAGCAACCCAATTTAAAATACAGACAAAATATCATAACAGATGCCTCGCCAAAGAAGGAATGCAGATGGAAATTAAGCTTATGAAAAAATGCTCCACATTATATGTCATCTAGGAAATGCTAATTGAAATAATAGCTAAGTACAGTTGTCTCCATTGAACAATAATAAAAAAAGAAAGAAAAAAAAAACAGTGAAATACCACTGCACACCTATTAGAATGGCCAAAACCTAAAACCTTGTAAACACCAAACACTAGCAAGTGAAAGAAGCCAGTTTGAAAGGACACATACTATATGATTCCAACTATGTGACATTCTGGAGAAGTTACAACGATGGAAGCAGTAGACAGATCAGTGTTTGCCAGAGATCAGGGGAGAGGGAGGCATGAACAGGTGGAGCACTGGACACTTTTCGTACAAAGAACCTGTTCTGTATGAGACTATGATGGTGGATGCATGATGGTATGAATTTCTCAAAACCCGTAGAACTATCAACAGAAAGGGTGAACCCCAGTGTAAGTGTAAGCTTGCTTAATAATGACGTGTCAGTCTCGTTTTTATCTGTTAGTAAGTGTTCCACGCTAATGAAGATGTTAATAGTCGGGGAAACAGTGTGTTGGAGAGGGAGGAGAGAGGGCATATTGGAACTCTCATTATTTTTTCTTAATTTTTCTGTCCCTAAACATTGCTCTAAAAATGAGTCTATTAATATTGTTGAGAAAAGATGCTGCATTATTATGTTTGCAATATATATATATATATATATATAAATTTATGAACATGAAACTAATGATACCATTTAACAGAATCACTTTTATTTTCTTAACCAGCCAGAATTCATACATATATGCTAGAGAAATCCAGACTTGTTTCACAACCTCCTGGCCAGAGCAACTTTCTCATTTTCTACTTGTTGATGGATGGGTTATCCTCTGAGGAAAAATATGGACTTCACCTTAATAATTTATGTGCACATCGGTAAGTGATTATGTATTTTCTATCTTCTTCTGCCGTCAAACCTTGATTGCATTTTAGCAATCTTAAATTTTCTTCTTTTTTTCAGAGAATAAATGTGACTAAAAGGGATTAGTTGGATACTGTTAGGTTAGAACTGTCTATATAACAATGTGTAACTGTTTATTGTATGTTTAGGTGAAGTCTTGGATAGATGTATTAACTTACATTTCTCCTGTCCTAGTTTTCGATAAGAATAAAAATGTGTGCATGTATAACTTTTATATTTCCTTTTGGTATTTTGAATACAACATTAGTTATGCATTCCTAATCTTTGGTAGTCTTTTGAAAAATGGGGAAAATTATTTGGGC
Source organism: Tonatia bakeri (assembly GCA_004024845.1). Taxonomy (NCBI): domain Eukaryota; kingdom Metazoa; phylum Chordata; class Mammalia; order Chiroptera; family Phyllostomidae; genus Tonatia; species Tonatia bakeri. Next base: position 11,808 of record PVIA01008716.1, read on the forward strand.
AATTATTATTCATTAATAACAGATGAGGTTACATAATGGCTTAAGGCGAACAACACATAAACTTGGAGGCTGATTTTCTGCACTGGAGGCAGAAAGAGTTTGTTAAAATGAGGACGCTTTGGTCGTAGGGTGGTGATGGAGCTAAGGTGGTCTTAAAGATACGGAGCTGAGGAATGTCTGGCAATGTGTGTGTGTTCACCACCGCATGACCCAGTGCGTCTCCCCAGAAGGACTGGTCCCCATTTGCATCGGGATGAGAACGACACAATCAGGAGAGTAAACCCCATTTCTGAAGGGAGGCAGAGGGAGCTGGATGTTCTCACCCACACTCACTGGTGAGTTGGTGCTGGGCTCAGAAGAACTAGATTCAGAAAGAGTTGAGGATTAATTTCAGGTGTCCCCACCTGATTTATAATGCATTGGACATTTGTTCAAGAAGAATGGTGTGAGTTTTCATAATTTTATCAAAAGTTTTGTGAGACAACTTAAAGGACATCAGGGTGGAGGAGCAGGTTCTGAGGACCTGTCGTGCTGGTTTTGAGATTGGAAGGTGGAGAAGTTGACTAGACAGTAAAGTGCAGCTGCAAGGGCAAGCTGGAGAGAGAGGCATCTTCCAGGGCCATGGAGTTTAAAGGGGTCTGAGCTCCTAGAACTGGACAGAAAAGCTGCAGGACTGTACTTGTCATGGCCGTTGCTGTGAGGTCGAATGATGGTGGAACACAGGGCCAGGGGAAGGGAATGAATTGTCTGTATCCTAATTCACCATGACATTATTAATCATGCTCATTCCGTTTCTCTGAAAATATTACATCCAGGAATATACATATAGTTTGTCATTTTGAGTAGAAGAAAAGTAGTCAGAAGTTAAGGCCTTGTCAAAATTGTGTTTTATTTAAAGTGAAAGACTCTCTTGGAGTATACTGTCCCCCAAATAACAGAACTTCCGAAGAAAAAGAAAATGCTGAAATTGAAGCATAACATCCCAGAATTTAGTGACCTTAAAAACAGATTCTAAGCTTGTAAGGCATTAGAAATGTCTTGATCCAATTCCCTAATTTCACAAAAGAGGAAATCAAACTCAGGCCACAAAGAGCTTTGTACTAAAATGAATATATTATACCCTAGCAGAACTGAAAATAAACATTACCTGGAATCAACTGTTTATATTTCCACAGTCTGTAACGAGAGGTGTACCTGGGAAGAAAAGCATCAGATTGTGAACCGTGGGTTAGCTCTTCAGGGTAGGCTGTGAGGAAGAAAAGTCTTGGATTACTGTGTTTCTAATCTTTCTTATGAGCAAAATCTCAAAGTTTATGGCAGCCAGCAGTTCAGGGGGTGCGACTGTGTTTCCGGCTGTGCACATGCACGGTGTGCTTGGCAGTATGGACATACAGCAGTGAAGAAAAACAGGCAGTAATCTAATCTGCCATTCAAAGAAACAATTGAACTTCTTGGTCTGCGGTTTGGACCATTTTTCGAAGTGCGTGAATGTGTGGGAGAAAATAAGTATTTCTTTATTGAGCTCCAGCTCGGACGTCTATCTCTCTTTGCAAAAGAGGGTTTGGAATCACTTAGGCTATTTAGAAAGTCAAACAGTCAGGGGTTGCTTTGTGAGAAGCTCCAACAGGAAAGAACTCAGCAAAATAATGAATAATTCAATTCCCTTGAACAAAGAAGTTATTTTATTAAAATGTTTTATAAATGTCTAATGGGCACAAAACAACATTCTTCAATAAAAAATATACACTGCCCCTCTGGATTCATAAAAGTATCAGTTGGAACATTTGTGCAATGAGAATTCCGCAGACAAAATATTCTTCATAATAAAACAAGCTGTTTTTTTCAAATTATAATACATTATATATCACAATATTTTTTTGTGCTTTGTTATATGGGTCTTCTCACAGTTACAATATTGGTGGCTCTTCTCACATGTCAGCACTGCTAAGGAGTTTGAGTTGAAGTCTAATCTTTTATTTAGTGATTATGTATATGCAGTCACCAAATTTTGGAAATTATTTGGCTTGTTTATAATCAGTAGAAAAATATAACTTCCTAGCTCTCTAATCTTTTACAAATTGATGATCCTTCTGAGTCTTCTCATTAAAGTTCACATACGTGAGTGAAGGATGTCACCATGCACACACACGTGTGTTGAGTGTCTACATAACTGTGTGTAAACAGTTATGAGTGTTATTATTGTCACATCTGCGTATCTGATTTTTTAAAACAGATGTTGACATACATATCAAATACAAAACAACCAGCACCTACATCGCCAAGCGAACCTCCCTTTGCTGTTCAGCGCCCTTCCACACTGCAGCTTGTCACGAAATGTCGTCAGTGCATGCTGAGCCTTAAACACTGCAAAAATGGAAAGCCTGCCCTCTTCAGATGCACCTGTCCCTTCTTTATTAAAAGCAATTCATTACCTACAAGAAACAAACATTCCGCAGTAACTGTGCACTGAAGATACTCAATATTTAGCACATGTTCTTATGTGATTAGAACTCCAGAGAGAAGAAAATATTGTCGTAATTAATGCCTTGTCATTAAAGCTGGAATAGTGTTTTGTAACTTTGGGTCTGTTTTTAGAACTAAAAGTTATCAAAGTATGATATGACAGTTCATGGAGCTTTACTTCAGAGTTATGGTACCTAAACATACTATTCTGTTTGAAAAATTGGGACAATATCTAGAACAGACAGAAAAGTACTGTTGCTCAACTCTAAGATGTAAAGTGTGCAGGTCCAGACATCAGCTTCTATAGCTTAACTGCATGAAAACAGTATTTGTAACACTTTGCATAGAATCTTCCTCTACAGATTGTTAAAACAACAAGAGGAAAAAAAGCCTCTAGGTCTCTAACATTTTGAGTAGTGGCAATAAAATTGCATTTATTACAAATTGCCACTAGGTGGTGCACTCTCCACAAAGTCAGTCAGGAGCAAAGAAAACAAAAAGCTCATCTCTAAAGGTTTCTGTTTTATTTATAATTCTTCCTATGATTTACTTTTGCTTTTCATGGCTGTTTGTTTTTCAAGTTCTATTTCAACTTTTTGTATTAAATGCTAGTATTACATCTGGGGAATAAATATAGTTTATGTTTGTGGGAATTAAGCATCAATGGAAGTTAGAAATAGTAATAAATTTCTTATCTTGAACCTCCTTTAAACAGCTTTTATGGGTTTAGTCCCAGAACAGTTGGCTTCAGAATCCAAAGAAGTTATTCCTAATCTCCCTTCACACTGATTAATGATGGAAATGAGTGTGGTGTTGCATAACATTTTCAGCAAAGGTCAGATTTTGAATTATAAGCCGAAACCTAGCAATCGTTTGACTCAGAGCATGTGACCTGTTCCTAACCTTGTGTGTTAGTGAAAGGAAACTCTGACTCACTCAGTATTGGAGCATGTGACTGCCGCCCGGGAGTACACCTGTCACAGTGTGCTGCAGCGATGAACTCTCAGCGAAAGTTCATTTTTTTTTTTTGCGAAGGGTTTATTACTCACATTGAACTTAACCTGAGGAAGTCTCACATAATTTTTTTAAAAAGGTGAGAGTAAACTTAAACTTTATTTGGGGATGATTCTTCATGATTTTATGACATAATAAAATATTGAATTCTCCACACATTTTAGGCAAGCAAAACTTGCAGGTGCTCCCGAGACAAAGGTTCCAGACAGGAGGTATTATAACCTATGTCTAACTGACTATTATAAATTATCTAAATGATAATCACAGTTGTAATACGCACAACTTATGGAATACTTACCGTAAACCAGACCCTGTGCTAGGGCTCGCTCCCTTGTCCTGTTGAACCCTGCCTGCAACTAAGCAGAGGCTGCAGCATCTGCCTCAGCCTGTAGTTTAGAAATTCACTTTCTTCTGACATATAAACTTCAAGGTTCTTGTCTGCACAATCACAATTTGGGAAAAACAGATAAAAATATACCGTTTCTTAGCATCCCTAGGTCATGACACTAATTTTAGAGTTCTGTTTCTGGTCTTGAAGTTCCATTTTGATTGTATCCATTTTCCCAGAAACCGATGCAAGAGGATACCATGATCCCCAAATGTTCTCATATCTTTGTTCTTTAAATGCAACACCAAGTGCTGAATGTTTGGTAATCACCTCCTTCCCCAACCAGGACCGTTGTACGCCCATCCTCACCGCACAGCTTCTTATCTAAGTGCCTCTTCAATCCCACCTGTTACACTCAGGGTGGGTTGACATTTGGAAAGTACCAACTTAACTATGAAAGCCCATAGCTTGGAAATCATTAATAAACACGACTTTTCTATCATATCAACTATAGTCTCCTGGATGATGAAGGCTACAAAGCGGAATAGGCATAGAGGAATTTAGAGGAAAGAATTGCTAACATGTTCTTTGAAATTCTGTGCTGTCTCAGAATTTAAAAGTGGAGTTGGGTATCAGTCAAGTAAAAACTGTTTTTGCTGGCAAAGAAAATAAACTCACTTGAAACTAGACGGTCAAGCAGTATGTTTGTCTTTCAGTTAGGAAAATAGGAAGTCACCCCTGTACCAGGAGAGAATGAAATCCTCTGAGTCTTGCTTTCTCAGTCAATTAGATAAAATAATACAGTTTTAAGGTTGTTACTAGTGAATCATTATGAATTTAAAGCAATTCAGTATAGATCTTCAATTGATTATTTATAGTTCCCAATTTAAAATGTTCTGAAAAACAAACATGCATTTATAACTCCCATGCTGGTTAAAAAAAGTAACACAACCTGAACTCATCTGAAGCAAAATATAAACCTGAATATTGGGTATTTTAAATCTCTGTATATCTCACTTATTGAAAATATCCATATGTTTTCTTCACAGAATTAAAATGTTTGATTAAGAAATACTGTCCAGCCCCACTGGTGATATAAACACTATATTAACTTTCAAATATCCTCCAAAATTCTGAATAACAAAATAGATTTGTTCCCAAAAGTCTAGGATAAGTGGTATGGCTTGCATAATCTTGTGCGTCAGGAAATATGTCAGTAATTATAGGAAGGGAAGACACATCCCACCCCAGGACCACAAGCAGACAGATACTCACTGGAAATGATCTCTTCTGCTTCTGTTTCTCCGCAGGGTCCATCTGCCCAAGCACACCCTCTACCTCTCCCTTCTTCTTACTGTCTCTTTGTCTCTCTCTCTTTGAAACTATTTCTCCTTATGAATAAAAATTATTGCATTGTAAGTTATGAGTAACTGTATTGAGACACTAAACAGGCATGGATTTAGTGAGTGGTCCTTTTACTCTGCCAGCGGGAGTGATGTCGTTTGTAAATGGAGGCATGGCTCTCAGAGACTAACGAAGCTTGTTGGGCAAGGCCACGGTCTTCTCCAGTGTTTGGTGAGTCCACAGGCATTTCAGAGGGACCTGATCACAGTTCTCTGTGGGTTTATGTCTGTGTTTGAGACTTTGTCCCCCGTGACTACAGCAAATGACATTGCACACTTAGATGTGACCCTCTACCAGTCAAACCAAACCATGTATGTCCAGCCAAGACCATTGGTGGCATTTCCTTTTCTCTCCCAGCCCCCACTTGCCAACCTCTTCCTCCCTTATATGCGGTAACCCCACACTGCTGTCTTCACAGAGCCTTCCTCTGGGTTGAGAGTGGAGTGACCATGTCCCTGTGATATCTGTTACTAGCATTAACCTTGGAGCCTGGGTGAACCATCACGCATTGTCTCAGCTCGCGTCTGCTCTGGCCCAAGTTTGTCCTCTTAGTGATGCAGTGGCCATTCCTCATCTTTCCTGGATATAACACACAAATATCTCTTATCAATGCTTTCCATATGCACTTTCCCAGTGGTCCCCAAAGTTTCCTTTGCATGTCACAGGAAGTATAGGATAGACAGAGCACAGGGGAAGATATGATGTAGTTCTTTGTCCTATAGATATAACCGCATTGCCAAAATCCATATGCATGGATTGCTGTTAGCAAAAAGGTGCCTGTGTAGCTTATAAAGTCAAGTGCTGCACTGGATGGCATTTGGGAGGACTTTTGAATTTCATGAAATTCAATGATAAATACGTGTGAACTGCTAAAAGCAGTACACTTCTTAGCTGAGAGCACAGAGTTTAAATTGGGATATTCCTCCTGCTGGCTTGGTAATTTGGGAAAATCGTGCAAACTCTCTGTGCCTCCCTTTGCTCATCGGGGAAGCAGGGCCAACCCCAGAGCACTGCTGCAAGTGAGGACCCCGGGGGCTGTCACGGGAGCTCAGAGGAGCAGCAGCCCTAGTGAGTTCTGCAGAAGGACCAGCAGGTGCCGTTGACTGTTATCATAGAAGGCCCTTTCCCACTGAAGCTGCATGAAAATAACTGAAGTAATAGTTGTCAGTGCAAAGATTATGAGTTCACATCATAGCTTTGGTTCACGTAGAAGAACTGGAACCTTGGGCAGTCTTTCTGCCAGGTTACGCTTCCACCTCCCTGAGGGTCTGCCCAGGGACATTCCCAAACTTCTGTTGCATCCGAGTCTGAGCTTTGATTCTCATGTGGCTGTGATGAATTACTTATTTCAGTTAATCAAACTTAGTTAGATTTTTTGGGAAGATCAGCGTAGCCTTTTTGATGAAGTGAAGGTGACCGAGAGTAGACATGGAAAGGGCAACGGCCCGGGCAGTGGGCACAGGGGATGTTGGTGTCCTGAGAAGTGTGGGACTGGTCTCTCCTTGGCCCCTTGACTGAGCTCCTCTGCCACTCCTCTTACAGTGCGAGAATCGAGAATCGAGTGTGTTGCTGAGATTCAAAGAGAAGTACAACCTCAGGCAGAACTTGAATACTTCTGGAAAGCTTCCTGATTCACATTTTCCCTAGGGCAAAAAAAAAAAAAAAAGCAATTCAAATGCTTCAAATGCTTTGTCTTTCTGTACCAGCTGGAGTAGAAAAAAAATACAGATTTTCTGTAAGTCTAAAAACCTGCTTTTATTTAATCACAGACATGTAGACCTTGATAAGATTTTGCAATACATGATTTGTCCCGTGATCTGTCTCTTCAAGTGGATTCTGGTAGGCCCAACCAGACATGCGTTGTGTATTTTTCAGGATGAGCTTGAAACTGACAACATCATGTGGATATTTATGTAGAATCCTGTGATAAAATGTGTGTTTATGTGTGCGCACAACTCTAAAATTACATTTAGCACAGTGATAAGAAAGAGCACTTTGAAGCTAATTCTGTTTGTTCTTGTAAATCCACAGCTGAGTCTGAACACATATGGGCACTATAGTTAAAATGATAATAACCAATGTTTGGGCACTATAGTTAAAATGATAATAACCAATGTTTGTTCAGCACTTGGTTAATGAAGGGAGCCGAGCTGAGAACTTGACAGACATCATCTCACTTTACCCATGACCCGGCCTGACACAAGGCAAGGGTAGTGAATCACCCAGTCACATTCCAGGAGTGCAGGAGCCACGGCTTTGTCCAGAGCTTTCTGAAACACGTCGCAATTTTGCCTCGAAAACTGATTTCTAAATAACAGGTGGAAGACTTTATGGAAACATTTGAAAGGGAGCCACAAAAGGACGGCCACACCCCAAGAGACCAGAGCCCCTGAAGGCACAGATCACAGCTGCTGGTCTTGTGTCCTGATACTGGGTACCAGGCTGGGAGGATGCTGATTGACCACAGAATACTGGGAAATTCAGATGCAGAAAGAGTAAAGAGTTACAGGAACAGGTAATCCAGTGAAGACAGAATGGCTACATAGTTACTGTTGCTCACAGCCTCTGACTGTAGAATCATTTCAGTGGGAGGGGTCTATTGCAGCTAATGTGCATTTGAGGCCGGGGCAGGGGGCGCACGTGAGTAGGAGCATTGCTGAGGGTTTTGGGGTCTCATTGCCAAATGGCACTGCCTGGGCATGGAGACTGGAGAGGAAAGAGAAACATGACCTCTTGGCACTCGGAGCAGACCCACCCTCACCTGGGCTCTGAGCCTCATCACTTAACTTCCCCCAAAATATTAGTCTTCCCACAAATGTCCCGTCACCCTTTGCGTTCCGAATTCTCACTGTTTCTTGCAGAGTTAGAATTCTCAGAATTCAGGCTGAGTACCTTGGCCTCCTTTGTTTTTGGCTTGTTTGTGGGATTGTGCCACACAGGACTTCCTGTTAAGCTTGTCGTTAATGAACATGCAGAAATTTTACATTGTAGGTGAATCCCTGGTAGATCTTCACTGGCTAGTCTTATTCGTATACTGTGATTTCAGAACCTAGGTCTGGGCATTGATACATGAACTGTGACATTTCATATGTTCACTTTGTCTGCTCTGGCACCAGCATCTCCTTTATTATTGACCTCTCAGCTCTATGGAGCTTCCTCACAATCTCAGGAAGCAAAAACTTCTCCTGTTTCCCACCATCAGCTTATGACTTTACTTGACTATTCCTTCCTCAGGAGGAATTAGCTTTGTAACACATTTGAGTGCTGGAGCTAATACATAAATCAAATTCTGATATGAAGGTATATATATGGCCCCAAGAGCACTTGGACATCTAACAGAAATCTCCCACTGAACTTGTCACAGTCCAAACTCCAGATACACCCACCCTACCCACCCCTACCCAAACCTGTTCCACCCTGGGCTGGGAACTGCAGGTCACAGTGGCCCAGACAAAATTCCCTGGAGTGTTGTTGACACCTTTCTTTTCACAACCACAGTCGACTCATGAAGCTGGTTCTACTTCTCACTTTCTCCACGCCGCCACCCCAGGGTGACGTGTCCATGTGCCTTTCTAGGAGGATGGCATTTATCTTCATAGGCCACCCTCGTCCCCCATAAGGAACCAGTCCTCAGTGCAACAGTCAACAGAGCAATTCTTTGAAGCATTTTTCCGCTGATGCTCCAGTCTTTCCTTATTTCTCTGAGGGCTCTGACGCACCAGAAGCTTCCTGGGTTCTGTATGTTCTGGCCCCTCTCAGTGCAAACCTTCCTTCCAGCCTCCAGGTGGCCCTCTACCAGGCCTCCAGGGCTCCGTATTGCGCCTTGAACACCCCAGACACATCCACATCCTAGGTTTGCTCTAACTTCGTCTCTCTTCCTGGAAGGTCCTTCCTCCAGATTCCACGTTAGCTAACTTTCTTACGTCTTCAAGACCTTGCTGCCATCTCCTCCTCTCAGTGAGCCCCTGATAGAACTGCCACCTGAACCCCGAGACCTGTCATCCCAAACCCTCTTAGCTTGCTCTGCTTGCTTTTTTCATATAGCACTCAGCACCTTGACATGCTCTATAATTTAATTTTTCATACCTTCTATATCTTCTGTATCCACACCTTGGGATTGTAAGCTCCATGAGGGCATGGATATTTGTCTGAATCATTGATGAATTGAAAGGGGCAAGAATAGTTCTTGATACAGATAGGTTCTGAGTAAATATGTGTTGACTGCAGAATATATGAAAGTACCAGTTTAACTAAGGTCCTTGACAATGCCATATTCTTATCCCCCCAAATATCGCTTTTACTTAAAATAATAAAAAAAACAGTGTCATGACTTTTCATGTCTGGGTTATTATTTACCCTAACCCGGGGCTTTCTGCACCACTCCTGAGGGTTTCGGTTAGTTTGTTCCGTGCTGACACTGACATCTGCTTTGTCAGTGCCCTTCCAGCTGCACGAAACTTCCCTACAAAATCTTGGAGGCTGAAAGGGCTTCAGCTGTCTTCCACCAGCAGTGTAGGGCCATGGAATCAAAACTATACATTAAAATATACCCAGTAATCTCTGTGTTCATATATTATGAAAAATTCATTCAGATGGGATGCTTGGCTCCATCAAGCTGCACAGCTGGACACCCCGGATGAGATGTGTGCAGTGTCGTGAGACTTCGTAGCCGTGCAAACCATGTCTAAGACTCTGAGCCAGTGGAGTTGTCTCCTCCATTGCGTGCCTCCTTCCAGTCACACGAATCCAAACAGAACTCCAGAAACACTGCGGAGCCCAACCCACACGTTTCTGAGTCATCGAGAAGTCATTAATTGTGCTTCCACCCTCTACTCCACAAATACCTTCCTCTTGGCAAGTACAAACTGCTGAGTGATCATTACTAATAAAGTGCTTCAAAGAGTCACTCTCGCCCACTGTGGTCAGAAGGGTCGATGATGCTTGAACTTCAAAAGAAATTCCCATTATTCAAGTCAGCTGTAATCTTATCGGAATCACCTAGAAAAAAGGTTAGTAGAGTGATGGTCCCAAACTTTCCTCACTTATTGATTTAAAAGTGCTGCACTTTTCCATTGCTATAAGGCTCTGTATTGCAGAGCTAGGTCATATCCTTGACACACAAGAGTAGTCTGCGGTAGTTGCTGTCTTCAGCAACATGCCATGGCATGCCTGCACTCTACTGATTTCACTCCTTCTGCTGCCACATGAGGCCTAGTGGGTTTTGTTCAGCAACTCACGTCTATTTTAATGTTTGTCACATCCTTAGGTATTTAGCTCAACTTTTTCATGTTCATATCAGCCAATAAGTGATTTCTGAATTTTGTTGTTCTGAATCTGACATGTCTCTTTTTGACTATTTCATTTGGTTTAAGATAAGTTAACTCATTCCAAGCCCACAAAAGGTCTTTACTTGTCTCTGCATCAAAAGGGTTTGTGTTTATTGGTACCTGTGTTCTTCAGCCATTGTGTTGTTCAGAATTAAGTAAATATCATTGTTTTGCACATTTGGCTAAGCATCAACTATAGGCATCCCAGAATTTAAGGACATTCGGAGAATGATGAATGAGGTGCCCTTGATCCTGAAATTGTGTGTTGGACTCACCAAGTCTTCCCTGCCTCAGTAAATGCATCTCAACTCACACCGAAACCTGAAATGTTATTCTTAACTCTCCTTCCCTCTCACTAGACCATTGGCAACTCTTGTTAGCTATGCCTACTACATATACAAGAGACCTGGTTACCTCTCCCTGTGTCCCTGCTACAGTCCAGGCTTGGCTACCATTATCACGTACCTCTAATTATTCAAGCATTTCTTTTGGGATTCCTAATACTGACTGGCCCCCACTAAAATCCATACCTCACTTTGTAGGAAAGGTACTCTTTCTAAAGTAGAAGTCAGTTTGTATCACTGTTCAACCCCCTTAAAGTCTCCAGCGTTTTCCTCTGGAAAGCAGAACGGATTTCAGTCTCTTGGCTTTGTTCATGGGCTTCTGGTCCCTTCTCTGTCTTGGCCACTTGGCTGCTGCTGCAGCCACCTTGCTCTGATGCACACCACTCAAGCCACCTGCTCAGAGGCCTCATCCTCTTGCTCTCCTTCTTACCTCTCTGGCCTCAACTTAAGCATTGTATGCTCACAGAGCTCTTGCAAAATGAACTGAACTGAGGGCTTCTGACAGCATACTGAGCAGAGAAGGGAAGAGTCTAGAAGACCAGCCATCAAGGAGGCTTCAGGAAACCAATCCAAGCCCACACACACCTTCACTAATGTTTCTGTCACCCGTATGAGAGTAGGTATTATTTACTGTACCTACAGGCACAATAGTCTTTTCTGGGAATGCAAAAATAAGAGAGAGTCACTGCTGTGAAGTTGCCCAAAGTGTGCTGGTGCTAAATAATATAAGAATATAACATACTACAGAAATAACTTATTTCAGATTGTAGTTCTTTTTAGGTTATAGGCACTGTGCTGAGAATATAGCTGAGAATATGAAGACATAAAATAACCTGTGTCTGAATTTCCAGAGTCCTAGTATGAAAAAGACCCATAAATAGATCTTAGAGTTTGATATGACAAAGGAAAACCACCTGGACCTCAGCCGGGAAACACATCTTGGACAGCATGGTGATCTATTGATTGGAGGAGTAAGCATTCACCCAATAAAGAGAATGTCCCAGATGGGGATATAACCCAACAGAAGAACACTTAGAGAAAATGAGTGTGTTGTGCCAAATACCAATGATTTTCCTAAGTGAGAAGGTAGTAAATAATGAATTATATTCACACTGTAGCATCTCTTCTCCCTTATGTCTTCCTCCACACAAGAACAAGAGTGATCTTTCTAAATGAGTGTGATTTCCAGCTTCCCTCGGAGAGGGTTAAACCTAGTGATGCCTGCCACTTCCCAGAGATGCTGATATTAAGTGGTTGAGGGTGCAGCCTGGGCATTGAGACTCACCACTGTGGATTCCAGCGTGCCCTAATGAAGCTACTGTCTCAGGTAAACCACGAGCTATGCTTCTGCAATGCTACTCTTCCAGAGGTTCCCTATGGAGCCCAAGTAAAAAATTTAGCTTGTTGAATTGATTGTCAAATAAGACCTTCTCACCTGGAAATGTGTTTGTCTTTTACCAGATTTTTGAAAATTTGCAGATTATCTTTTGAGAAAGGTAAAATAGGCAGGGCAGATATTCTGCTGTGTGAAAACAAATCTAAAGGGCAGACATAACATTGTCATGGCAGGAAAGTGTTCAGTACGTTACAGAAATTCAACCCCAAATTCTCTTCTCACAGCAACCTTACAAGGCAGGCCTTTCCTGCCATCTCTAGTGATAAGGAGATACACAAAATACAGAGAAGCCCCAGCTCTGGGATGTCCGAAGCCAAGACGTCGGCCCCGCCCAGAGCCGGAGCTCACAGGCTCTCCGCGCTGTACCGTCTCACCACCGCGCTGTTTTCTGCCAGACACATTTCCAGTAAAGCCGCCTGGAACTGCTCAGGAAGGGCTCTGATGGAACTGTCTCGGTGGGAGTACTGGAACTTTCTGCCTTCCCAAATCTCTCAGCTTTGAAGTCCCTGCTGCAGTCCTCCCGCTGCTATGTGCTCAGTTCAATTTTCAGCATCACCTCTTTTAAAGAGGCATCTCTGAGCTCGCCTTCCAGGCTTTTGTCTCTCCCCAGGGTAGAGTGATGGGAAAATCTTGAAAAGTGGGAAAACTGAGGCCTCCAGGGAAGAATGAGGAGAGCGTGTGACCAGCCTGGAGGTGAGGGAGAAGCTGAGGGGGTAGGGTAGAAAGACCTATGCGAGTGCCAGACATTTCACCGTATAAATACATTAATAAATGCATCAATAAATGCATTAATATAGGTATCAATACCATATATAATTATATCAGTATATCAGGTATACTACATATCATTTTCTATATAAATATTATATAAAACATTAATACCTACAAACTACCATTATATGTCATAATATGATTATTAATATATGTACTTCCATGTTACCTGTATCTGATCAGAGATGTATAACTTATATAGAAATATGGAAATTTTTGCATTTGGTAAGTCATGTTGAATTCATATTAACATATAAGAATGCCTTGTGATACATATAAACAACTAAACATGAATAATGGAAGGAAGAATGGAGACATTTGTTAGGTAAAAGGAGTGAATGTGGAGAAACTGTAGATTTAGAATGTATGTGAGGGACCACGCACACATATAGCAGTACTGTAAAATAAAAATTCACAAAGAAGAATGGACCAAAGCTGTACTTACATTTGAACGGAAATTGCCTAAAGTAAAGTAATAAGCAAAGATACATTGGCAAATATAGTTTTTCATATCAATACCATTATTTTAGACACATGATATTCTTACTTAAAAACTGAGCCATATATCTTAAGCCATAGAGTAAAGTTTTATAAATCCCCAAATTCAGGAATTGTACAGGGTATATTTTCTTTACAATGCAATAAAATTACAAACTTAAGCCCTGATTGGTGTGGCTCAGGTGACTGTGTGACTTCCCAGGAAGCAAAACGTCACTGGTTCAATTCCCAGTCAGGACACATGCTTGAGTTACAGGTTTGGTCCCTGGTTGGGGTGCATAAAAGAAGCAACTGACCAATGTTACTCCCTTACATCGATGTCTCTCTCCCTCACTTCCTCCCTTCCTTCACCTGTCTTTAAAAATACATTTAAAAGTCTTTAAAAATTATAAAAATATAGAAGAGAAGGCAAACAAACAAAAATCACTAGAAAACTAAATATTTATCCTTGGCAATGTGGACAAAGAGTATAACCCCATATGTAGTGAAACTAAATTAATAAGACTGTTGATTCAAAAAGAAATGAGAAATCAATAGATGAATTTTAAAAGGGAAACCAGACTGTCTTCATCCACAAAATGAGCCATGCCCAAGACTCCTAAGCATATACTTTGAAACCTTCAAAGAACAGAGAATTGTTTAAACCATTGCAAAAATTAAAGCATGAAGAAAATCCTTTGTTTCTTTTTCAAAGGCAGCATTTACAGAAGAAAAACCCCAGAGTGCCAATAAACATATGAAAAGATGCGTATTCTTACAAGTATTCCAGGAAATATGAATTAAAAGAATAATCGGGCACCATTTCACAATGACATTTGCAACAATAACAAAAACCAGATAATAGGAAGAGCTAAGCACTCTTACACACTCCTGATGAGAGTTTAAATTAGTACAACCAATTTGAAAAACAATTTGGTAATATTTGTTAAAGGTGGACACGTGCAGAACATATTGTCAGTCACTGTTACTCGCAGGGGGCTCCTCACAGCATCTGGACACATTTTCAGTAGTCACAACTTAGGGATGGGGGTGTTACGGACACCCCATGAGCACAGGCTGGCAAACACCGCGCATTCCACAGGATGGCCCCACAGCAAAGTATTATCTCACCCCAACTATCAGCAGTCATGAGATGGAGAAACTTTAGCTTAGAAAAACCCACACATGTGCATAAATAAATACGTACATGATTTTCACTCACATATTCTTTAAACATGTAAATAAGTGGGAAGAAAATAAATGACACAGATGGTATTTTTTAATCTAAATAAATGAACTGAAACTATATCTGTTAAGAATAGATATTGTTAAGCTAAAGTTGAGTTAACAAAACAATTTGCTAAATAATGCATACAATATAAATAATATTTTTATAATTTTAAGTACACAAAATAATATTATGTACTTTTTAGATACTTATATACACTATTTAATTTTCTTTAAATATAGAGTAAACAAGACAGACACAATATTAATCATACATGTTTCATCTGATAAGCAAGGAAAAGAATGTGTGAATGGAGTCCTAAAATTTTACCTGTGAAATTCATTTGTAAACAATAAAGATAGGAAGTAAATGGGTCACAATGTGCCTATTTTCATATTGTTCAAAAATAATATACTGGCTGTCTCTGTGTTTCTTTTAAAACTTAAAACTTCTCTGACTGTCAAAAATTATTTTAAATTAAAAATTCAGCATGTCTGTACTATCGGCACATCAAAAGGAATACTAATAAAATAAAGAATAGACAATTGTCTGACTTGTAGATACAGAGGCATAAATAAAACATTAGCAAACAGAATGTAGCAGTCCATTAAAAGATACTCAATGATCAATATTAGGAAATTTAAATATTAGTATACATCACATCAATAAGTAAAAGCAGAAAAATCAATCGACCATTTCAATAGGTGCCAAAAGATAGGACAGTCAACTCGCAAATCTTATTTTTAAAATCAGTAGGTTTTGGAGACTTTCACAAGGAAAGACATTTTATATTCAATCCTAAATAGACATTATATTTAGTTGTGAAATAGATCCAGGCTCTTTTTAGCTTTGATCGTAAAGTTGTAATCTTTGTGATAAGAAAAGAATATAAAAAACATTTATACAATGGAATACTACTCAGTTATAAAAAAGAAGGAAATCTTACCTTTTGTGACATCATGGATGAGTCTAGAAAGTATTATGTTAAGTGAAATAAGCCAGTCAAAGAAAGGCAAATACCATATGATTTCACTAGTATGTGGACTCTAATGAATAAATTAAATGAGCAAACAAAATAGAAACAGATTCATAGGTACAGAGAACAGACTAACAGCTGTCAGAGAGGAGGGAGGTTGGGGAGCTAAGTGAAAAAAATGAAAGGATTAAGCAAGAAAAATAAAACCTCATAGATGCAGACCACAGTATGTTGATTATCAGAAGGAAAGCGGGATGGGGGGAGGTAGACGAGGGTAAAGGTGGGTAAATGGTGACAGAAGAAGACTTGAATTTGGGTAGTGAACACACAATACAATATACAGATGATGTATTATAGAATTATACACCTGAAACCTACATAATTTTATTAACCAATATTACCCCAATAAATTCAAATAAAAATTTTTAAAAGCAATAATTTTGTCAGAAGGGTAGGAGAAAATTATCATTCTTTAGAAATAATATAATTGTCCACATGAAAAATGCAGTAAGTTAACGCCAAGTATTCACTCTGATACATTTGAGTGAAATATTGGGTTCAAAACAAACGTGCAAAAATAAAAAGATCACATATAGACCAGTCATAACCACTTATATGAAAGCACTCCCCTCCCTGTGTCACCTGACTGAGGGGGAGCAATAGCCCCACCCACAGGAATCCCTCTCTCCACACCCCCATAGAGCTTAAGTGGAGCTGCTGAGGAGTACAGCTGGAGGATGTTTCAGAGACAAAGCCTAAAAGAAAGTCTGCAAGCCAAGGTGGATCTCTGGTGTCTCTGAGACTACAGTTGACCCTCCATCAGACCTAGAGCTGGTAAAAGCTGGCCTTGTGTGCAGCTTGGTTCTTCTGTACATACCCAGACCTAGCAGAAGGAGCCACAAGGTGTGGATAGCTAACCCCTAACAGGTTGCCCAGGTCCAATCACAGGCAGCATCTGACTTAGGACTGCACCGGAGTCTGTGCAGATCTACCTAATACATAGAAACAAACACAAAGAGGCAGCCAAAATAGGAACAGAAAGAAGCAGGCCCCAAATGAAAGAACAAGAGAATTCTCCAGAACTAAATTAAGTGGCTGTAAGCAATTTATCAGAAATAGAGTTGAGATTAATGATTATAAGGATACTCAACAGCATAAAAGAAGACATAGAAACCATAAAAAAGAACTAGTCAGGAATAAAGAATGTAATATCTGAAAAAATGATACACTGGAAGGAATAATCAATAGGTTAGATGAAGCAGAAGAATCAGCAATTTGGAAAATAAAGTGGAAAAAAAGACTCAAGAAGAGCAGCAAAAAGAAAAAAATAAAAGTCATGAGGAACACGTAAGAAACCTGTGGGACAGCATAAAGTAACAACATGAAGAACATAGACGCCAAAATCCTCAACTTTAGCAAGTCAAGTACAACACATCACAAAGGTCACACACCAGGGTCAAGTGGGACTTATTCTGGGAATGCAAGTCTGGCACAGCATTCCCAAATCAATAAATGTGATATACCATGTGAACAAAATGAAGGATAAACGCCGCATGATTATATCAATAGTTTCAGTAAAAGCATTTGATAAAATCTAGCACCCATTTATAAGAACTCTTAGCGAAGTGGGATTAGAGGGAACATACCCAAACATAACAATGGCCATATATGACAAACCCACTGCCAGCATCATAATGGGTAATAATGACAAGCATTCCCCTAAGATCAGGAGGAAGACAGGGATGTCCACTTTCACCTCTTTTGGTCAACGTAATATAGAAAGTCCTAGACATAGCAATCAGAAAAGAAGGCATAAAAAGCATTCAGATTGGAAATGAAGAGGGCCCCAACTCCTGCCTGGACAGGTTTTATTGCTTTTCTGGGTATGTTACATCGAGGATGGTCCTCATTTACTCTGCATCTTTATTTACAGATGACATGATGATGTACAAAGAGAACCCTAAAGACTCCACCAAGAAATTACTAGAACTGGTAAATGAATTCAGCAAAGTAGAGGATAAAAAATTAATGTCCAGAAATCAGTTGCACTTTTATATACAAATAATGAACTATCAGAAAGGGAAATTAGAAAACAATATCATTCACAATTGCTTCAAAAAGAATAAAGTACCTAGGATTGAATCTAATCAAGAATATAAAAGATTTGTTCTCAGAAAATTATAAGATACTGAAGAAAGAAATTGAAGAAGATACAAATAAGTAGAAGCACATACCATGTTCACTGATAGGAAAAGTTAACATCATCATAGTATTCATTACCCGAAGAAATCGATAGATTCAATCCCATTTCTATCAAGATACCAATGGCACACTTCACAGAATTAGACCAAATACTTCAAAAATGTATATAGAACTACAAAATGCCCTGAGTGATCCTGAGAAAGAATAACAAAGTTGGAGGAATCACACTACCTAAAACCAAACTATACTATAAGGCCATAATAATCAAAACAGCATGGTTCTGGCATAAAAACAGACACATAGATCAATGGAACAGAATAAATAGCCCAGAAATAAACCCACACCTTTATAGTCAATTAATATTCAACAGCAGAAGCAAGCACATAAAATGGTCTAAAGATAGTTTATTTAATATATAGTGTTTGGGAAATTGGAAAGATATGGGCAGTAAAATTAAACTAGGCCACCTTTTTTATGCCACACACACAAATAAATTCAAAATTGTTTAAATTCTTAAATGTTAGAGCTTAAACCATAAAAATCCTAGAAGAAAACATAGTCAATAAAACCTTTGACCTTGCTCATAGCAATATCTTTTCTGATATATCTCCTCAGGCAAAAGAAATAAAAGAAAAAATAAACAAATATAACTACATCAAACTAAAAAGGTTTGCACAACAAAGGAAAGCATCAACAAAATAAAAAGACAATCCACTGAATGGGAGAACACATTCGCTGATGTGGGCTCTGATCAGTGGGGCCCGTGTGCTGTGGCTGTGATGAACAAATTCACAGGGACTGCAGAAGTCCTGTGGAGAAAAAGGATGGCATGGCCTCTCTCTGAGTGAGAGAGGGCCCCGACTCCTGCCTGGACAGGTTTTATTGCTTTTCTGGGTATGTTACATCGAGGATGGTTCTCATTTACTCTGCACAGGTTAGCTTTAGGTGCTTACCTTTTACAGATAACAGAGAGGATGTTGCTAGTTACTTCAAAGGAAAGGATGTGGCAGATGCAAGGGGAAAAGTGGTTGAACTGGTTTCACTCCATTCTTGGGAGGTTTAGCATAGATTTAGGAAGTTACTTTAAAGATATGCAGTAAAGATATGCTGCCTCAATTCAGGGTGAGGGAGTTTAGCAAAAAGCCAGCCTCAAAGCAGCCTAGGTACAATGCAGGCCTGATCTCCCACAGGAAAACCTATCTGTCTGTTCTGTTCCTGTATGCCAACTCGCTCTCCGCCAGTTTTCTGAATCAGGCACTGGGCTACATTCGCCACGCCACATGGAATGGTTCCCAATAATTTGCAGATACATCTTATAATGGGTTCAAATCCAAAATTTATAAAGAACATATAAAAGTCAACACCAAAAACAAACAAACAATCCAATGAAAAAACGGGCAAGGAACCTGAATAGACACTTCTCCAAAGAGGACATACACATACAGATGACCAACAGACATAAGAAAAGATGCTCAATGTCACTGTCACTAATCATCAGAGAAATGCAAATTAAAACCATAATGGGATATCACCTCACCCCAGTCAGAGTGGCTATCATCAATAAATGAACAAAAAAATGCTGGTGAGGATATGGAGAAAGGAGAACCCTTTTGCACTGTTGGTGGGGATGTAGACTGGTGTGCAGCCACTGTGCAAAGCTGTGTGGAGGTACCTCAAAAAATTGAAAATGGAAGTACCTTATGACTCAGCAATTCCACTTCTGGGAATTTATCCAAAGAAACTTGAAACACTAATTTGAAAGAATATAAGCACCCCTATGTTCACTGCAGAGTTATTTACAATCACCAAGATATGGAAGCAGCCCAAGTGTCCATCAGTAGATGAGTGGGTAAAATAACTATGGGACATTTACACAATGAAATACTACTAGGCCACAAATAAGAAAAAATTTTTACCCTTTGCAACTTCTTAGATGGACCTAGAGAACATTATGGTAAGTGAAATAAGCCAGTAAGAGAAAGACAAATACCATATGATTTCACTCATATGGACAATCTAATGAACAAACTGAACTAACAAGAAAAATACAGACAGACTCATAGATAGAGAGCATGCTGACAGCTCTGGGAGGGAGGTTATGGGGTGAAGGGATCAAGCAAAAAGGAAAAAGGACTCATGAACATGGATGACAGTGTAGTAATTGTAGGGGAGAAAGAGAGATAAGGTGGATAAATGGAAAAAATACAACAAAAAATAAAATCGCCCTCATTTCTATCAAAAGTATATACAGTAAAAGAAATTTGTTAGCAAAATAAATTAGTCTAAACTTTAAAAAAGACAATGAAATACTTCTTTTAATGATGCTGCTAAAATATAAAATAACCTGTGAATGAATATGAACTAATAAAGAGATTCACAAATAAAATGAGAGCAGGAATTTTTGACTCATTAAGAACCAACCATGAAATGCACACTCATGCACACACTTACATACATACCTCTTCTGTCTGTGCAGGTCTGTTTTACCTGGTTTACAAATTAGAATTTCTTAAGATTCAAATTCAAAGTTTTCATGATGGGAAAACATTAAAAGCCTTGCTCTGAGTCATTTTAGTCTGCCTAAAATTATTTATCCATCTCTGTCTTTTCTATCCAAGCTGATTTCCTACCAATTCCCACCAAGTCCTCTGCCCATCCCCCCCCCCCAGGAACAGCACCTCTCATGTTTGTGGGCAAACTTTTTCAGTGAGTGAATGAGTGAATGAATAAATGCCTCCACACTCTTTCGCATTGATTCTCTTTTCCACTTAAGAAACATTTGTATTCTAAAAAATTCATCTTGAGTATCTCTGGCCTTTGAAGGTTTCCCTAACTCCCTTCTCTGTCCTTTGTAGTCACAGGTAATGCCCTTCATCTTTTGAATGCCAGTGTAACCGTGTGTATCTCTACTGTGGAATTATTCATGGGTTATATGTTTTGACTATATTGCTTTCTTTCTTCCAAAAGCCAGTATCCTAAGACCTGAGGCGATGACTGAATCAACTTAATGCATGTACAGCCTGGCACCATTATTGGCCCATTGAAGGTGTGCAATAAAATGGATGAATAAATAACATTGTTAGATGGGTGTGTGTTCCCATGTGTATAGATTTCTACATTTACCACAGCGATTCTAGATTGGAATTTTATTCAGTTGGAGACTTTGATTTGCAAATCATCACATGCATTTATCTTACCAAATTTGAAGAATTATTGGCCATTATTTCTGTGAATGTTCCCTGTCCCTTGTTTTTCCTCCTCTTTTCTCTGGAATATTTTTTAAATGCATACTCTTCTCTCTCATTCTATTTTCCTCCCCTAACTTCTCATTTATATTTTCCATCTCTGTCATTCTGTGCTTCATTCTGGGTAGTTTCTTCAGTGACTTCTTGTAGTTTACAAATCCATTGTTGAGCAGTGAATAATGTGACATTTAATGCATATGTCGAAATTTAATTTCAATGACTTTTAATTTCTAAGAGTTCTTCTTTATTCTTTTTCAAATCTGCTTTTTCTTAACTATTGATTCTTTTTTATGTCATATATCCAGTTATTTTCTTTGTCTTAACCACGCTTGTCATACCATCTATAACCAATTTAGGTGACCAGTATTATCTGAAGTTCTCAAGCTTCCACTGTTGCTGTTTATTATGTCTGCTGAAAAACAAGATTTTTTCTATCAATGTCCATCATTCAGGGAGTGACTTGATATCTGGAAGAACCCTGTGTGGTCAGAGTTGGAATGTTGTCCTTTTGCTCTGGTCAAATGCCCCAGGAATTTAACCAGCCAGGGACTATTTCTATGTTAATTTGTTAGTGAAAATGTGCTATGGACATGTGTAGTCTATGTTTTACATTTAAACCCCTAAAACTAGGAGAGGATTGGCTGTGGTTATGATTTCTCTGGGGAGAGACATTTTCCCACCCAGAATCTATCCAAGAAAGTTTTCTTGTTGCTTGTCAGTTTATGTGGGCAGGTAGGATGTGTTATGGTATCCCTCCCACTGGGGTAATAACCTTTTGATCGTTCCTCTTTATGTACAACAATGTCTAGGGCCAACAACATGTTCTCCTTTCCCATGCAGACCATAGCCCCTTGGTTAATAGGATAAGCCAAAGTTCCTACAAACCCCGAGACTTCGGTTGCTGTCCGTCTAGCGGCCCAGGGACTGCTCCTTTTTCAGTGGGGTGTCAGCTCTCCCATTGAAATCATATTCTCAGTTTTTCTGATCCACCTGGCCCCCAGAAGTATACAAAACAAGGTGTTCTCTGCTAATGATGTATTTTCTGTTTGAAGAAATGAGGGACTCTGAAGAAATGAGGGACTCTGTTTCATTGTAATTACAGAGGAAATAGTGGCTTCAGGTTACTTTGAGATATACGAGCTGTCTATGTATGTAGAATAGACCATCATATGGATGTTTGCGATTGCAAGCCTCTTTATGTCCACCCAGGAAATGGGTGCTACTGACTTTGATTACAGCTAGATATTTTGACAAATTATAAACATGTATATGCTTATTTTGGGACTATTGTTAGAGGTAGCTAATTTAGAGCTTTAGCTTTTACATTGATTAATCTCACACTTTTTTTCTGAAATAAAGTACTTAAAAACATTAATATCAACAGAAGGCACTGGGTAGCTTTATACATAGTGATGTTGATGACCTATGGGGTCACGTATAATATAATGTGTGTGCATGTATGTATGATATAAAGGTACAGAACAGTTTGTTCTAGGTGTGCTGCATATTTCACCTGTTTAAACATTTCATGGTAAACAGAACATCCTGCAATGATGACCGTATTTCTCAATTGTCTCTTACATCAAATGCATTTGCTTGGTAAAATAATCTACATGCTGTACCTGTAAACCCTCACCATAAAGTTGCGGGTTGCTGATAACCTTTGCAAAATAATTAATAATAAAAAACCTGTACCCACTAAAAATAGCAGAGGACACTTAGAAGTGAGGAATTAAAGTAACAAGATTCTGATATCACATTGAGTATATCATAGTGAGTCCCATAAGAATAAAATAAAACTCAGCTATTTGAGACTTTTGTGCAATAGACCACTTCTCCTACAAAAGAAATTATTTGGTATGTTCTGTGATGGAGGTCTGCCCTGGATGTTCAGTGGGAGGCTTGGGGTGCAAGCCCTCAGTGCACACAACTTTCCAGAGAACAGGCTCTGGACAAGGCCCACTGTTGGTGCCTGATGAATGGTTCTGAAATCTGAAGGAGTGACCTCAAGTAAGAATAAGCCAGAAAGGAGACATCTCTGGGAGTCAGTGTGGGAAGTGGGACCTGGGGTGGACTGACAGGGAAACTTTACCCTCTACCTGAGTCCCTGGTCCCGGCCCCCTCCCTCTCCAGGAAGTGTGCTGAAGAGAGAGGGATCCTGAGAGAACCACCGGGAAGACTGAGCTACAAAATTACATGAAGGAACCAGAAAGTGGACGTATATGTCCACTTGCCCCTTTGTAAAGAGTGTTCCTCAAGCATTGATTTAATTGAGAGAAATGTTTTTTCTTTTTGGTATTGCCATGAAAAGCTCACTGCAGCAGTGAAAGTTCAAATTAATTCAAAAGTAATTTGTCAAGGTTTACCGATTTGGGTACTACAAACCCGTTCTCCCCCTTGTCTCAAGCAAATTAATTTTGTTTAATTAACTTTGAATTTTCTTAAATACTAGAAGTTGGTTTAATTATGCATACATTCAATAATCTATTTTGTGGATTAATTGACCAAAATATCCTATGTTTTGAGTGTGTACTTTACTCAACTCCACCCTTCCAAAGAATGCCAAAGAGGCCAGCAGCTCTGCATTTCATGGATAGTGCTTTGTTTTGCCTCTTTGATTAGATATTGGTTTTTTGAAAGCCTTCATATATTGGTTTGCATTATAACTCTATTATTTGACTATTTTTCTTTGTTTTGCATAATGCAATATAATTATTCTTATAAGCACATTTTCTCTAAGTATCTGCATTACTTCTAAGTTCCCTTTCCTTAGATAAGGAATTTTTATGTTTGAAGATCCCCAGGATTACAAAGCCTGTCAGATATATGCTGATGAGAGTAAGTGCATTTACCAAATTGTTAACATTTTACTATATCACTAATTGAAATGCATATTTAGAGTTTCAGATCAAGACAATTGTTGACTGAAACATGCACCAGCGTTTTGGTATTTAAAAAAAAACATTCACCTTTTTAAATATTGGTTTGCCTTCTTGAATTTAATAATTAAGTAATCACTGATATTATATATTAGCATTCTATGTAATATGTAATGTAATGCATATATGTATATATTGTATCATTTTCTCTTGACACTTCTGTCCTCCCCCCTACCTCTGGACAAATACTGTGTCTCATTCATCTTTGAATCCCCAGTAATCACAATTCTTGGCACACGTGTAAAGTCAGTATTTTTGTTTAGTGGACTAAAGCCTTATTATCTTAAATTATCAACTTATGAGAACAAAAACATGGAACACTGTCTCTCATCAACATACAGTTTGTTCAAGTCACTCTAAAGCTTCTTTCATCAGACAACATAGATCAGAGAGAGCATGGCCACCTCTATTCGAGCAATTCTAATGCTCTAGATTTTTATTTAACTTCTTACCCATTAGTAAGTGAGCAATGAGAGCGTGGGAACCCTGCTTTATTCAGGCCTATGGTCCTGTGATTGGTATTAAACATTTAGAGATAGAATGTCTAGATTGATTAATGAGTGAAACTGTCTTATTTGCTGTGATAAGAATGTTCATCTAATGAAATAATGAATGTTCAGGGCAAAAATAAGAAAAGTATGAAATGTTCTTATGAGTATAAACACTGTGTTTTTAGTATTCTACGCTGGGCAAATTAAATCATGATTGATAAAATGTCTTTAAATTTTTGTGTTAACTACAAGGATATTATTTACTAGGATCACATCATAATATATAGTGGTTGCTAAAATGCAAAATAAATTAGTAACATATCATTAAACCCTACAGTGATCTCCTGATCGAGATCATTATATAGATGTAGTGCAATTGTTTAAATGTAATATAATCAACATTTTAAGTATCCTACATTCTCTGATGTTTTAAAATAGATTTTGTGTTTTCTTTGGCTGAAATGTATGATTGATTCCATGGAGCGGAGATTTTCAGTTTCAGGAGGAAGAAATTTCCTATCCGAAAATGGAGATTAGTGGGAAGTGAGGATATTTAGACTTGCCGGTGTTAGCAAATCAGCTGATGAAGGTTCTCAGCCAAAGTAATGAAGGCAAAGCATGACACATGAAGCAGTTTAATACTAGATGTTTATCTTTTTTGTGGTCTACCTCCTCTGGCTTTTTTATTTCTCCCCTGCTACCACACACAGAGTTTCTGCTTTCGGTACTGCTTGTGGTACCAAAATGTCAAAGAACATTGTTCTTTGAGAGGAGCTGAAAAAGAAAAAAAGAAGATAAAAGGCCAGCCCACCTTATCTTTGAATAAGACTTTTGTAAGAAAATCATCTTTTTACCCAGAAAGGGAAAAGGAAATAGGGCCTGAGCACGCTGTGTTTTTTTTTTTTATAATGACTACTGTGGTTTTTTACTTCATTCGTTCATTTTTATAATTCAATTCTTTCTTCCCCAACTTTAAGTTTTAGATTTCCTAACAAATTGAAAGTAAATATCTATTTTTATTCTATTTTCCTAATTTCAGAAGATTTTACTTGCACGAAAGTGGAGACTCAGAGTTAACTCTGTGAAGCGTGCAGTACCTCAACTGCTGAAGTTACTAGAAGCAGCATGTTGAGCTTAAAAGAAAAGCTACTACAGGGGTTTGAATAATTGTCTAAAAAACCCACAGAACTGAATTTATTTAAATGTATTTGTTAAGGAAATATACAGTTTTGTACATTGAAAACTGAAGATAAATTTGACAATGAAGATGCATCTGAGCTTCATCATACTTCTTATATTTTTATTGACATCAATAATAGTGGGATTGGCTTAGAACACTATAAAGTTACTTCTGTAAAGAATAATATTGGCATAATAACAGTAGTAGTAATACTCAAAAATTGACCCAATTTCTGCTAGGTCAGAATATTATTTCATTCCTGTAGTGTATGAGGGAAAAGTGAAAACAGAATGTTAATTCCTGTGAGTTAACGAACATGGTAAGCCCAGAATAGTCACTGGTCTTAAAGATTCCAGGCATATTATATCTTTGGGAAGAACTAATATTAAACATATTTTATTGATTCAGTACCAGTCTGTGTAACTGATTGCTTTTTTATATTCTTCTGTAATTGGATATCTCGTATTAACATCTCAAAATGAGAATATCACATCGGAGCTAAAGCACATCATTCTGACCATTAATAATAATGTGTACAGAATTCTTGACTTTCAGTTAATTTTTAAATGTAAGGA
This sequence comes from Tonatia bakeri, assembly GCA_004024845.1. Taxonomy (NCBI): domain Eukaryota; kingdom Metazoa; phylum Chordata; class Mammalia; order Chiroptera; family Phyllostomidae; genus Tonatia; species Tonatia bakeri. Next base: position 38,168 of record PVIA01008716.1, read on the forward strand.
TATAATGATATTTAGGCAACTTGCTTGGATCTTTCTTGCAAATGCTCTTTTATGTAGTAGGATTTTGCTCTAAAACCCAACTCAACATGGTCAGGGACCACTTACTTGGAGTATTAACTTAGTATTTAAGCTCCATTTATTATTCCACGAATAATGTTGTTATTAATAAGTACCTTAACTTTAGCATGCGGGTAGAAATATTGTAGTAGTTAAAAAAAAGTTTAGAACTAACCTGAGAATAAATAAAGAGCTTACTCTGAACACTAATGACTTACTTCGAATCAGTTTTCTTTTGAAATTTTTTGGCTCTGTTTTAGAAATTCTATGCTGTAATATTGTACGTGAATTACATTTTTGTATGATATATAATTTTGTTGAAAATATGTAACATATTTAAAATCACAGTGACAGGTGGAAAAGACAAACTTTTCTAGAAATTGTTCAAAAATAGAATAAAAAAAGGTGCAATAGAAGAGTAGATCTTGGAGTAATACCCACATTTCCCATCCCTTTTTTTCTTGATTTTATTAGGGTTAATTATGAGCAGAGGAGTATTTATGTGTGTAGTAATATAAACACTTTTAATCAGCATGTAAATAAGAACTGATGTTTAACAAAAAGAAAAATTAGGGTATTTAATTTAATTTATTAATCTATCCTGAAATAACCAGTTCTGGTATCATCTAGTCACATATTTGGTTGTTGGCAAGATTATTTTACTAACTACAATTTATATTTTATTAAGGTACTATGGTTCAGGAGGTTTTCCTGAATTTTATTTTTAAAACTTTTAAAAATTATAAATATAGTATTTTTAGTTTTGCTTACTTTAAGTTATTTATAAAACTTCCAATTTATTAAAGTGTAGGTGCTGATGTTTCCTACTAACGTGTAGGAGACACTTTGGCGGGATTGGGGCTACTGTAAGGACACCAGGGCCTTGACCTTTCACATGTGGGGCGTGTCTTCGTGCAGGTGTGTGGACATGCAACTTTTTTTTTGGTACAGGTTAAATCTATTATTTCTCTACTTATTTTTACTAGGAAAGGCCACCAAACAAGTTTGGTAAAATATTCATATTTTTATGTAAAACTGTTTTATTATATCCTCACTTTTCTTTCCTTTCTTTTGTCATATTTCCCTCCTGTTTTTCCTCAAAGGACTTAAGGCAAACTTGTCACCTTTGGTCATCTATGTGCATGCTTGTTTCTCATTCTAAAGTTTGTTCACTTGATGATTTTCCAAATAAATTCTCATTATAGTATTTGTGAGATTTCATTTGTTATTATTTTATGTTGGAAAAAGAATGATTGACCTTTTATGGCATTGATTTTTTCACTTACTTTAGTCCACCTTTGGCCAGAGGAAAAGAGTATAGCTTGTATTCGAGACTTATCAACCACCTGCACAGAGCTCCTCCCACCCATAGTGGAAACCTACCAGGTTTAAACAGACTGACCAGGTATATATCAGAACTTCGAGATAGTTATGGAGACTTTCCCATGTATGAGAAACTTACCATACATCCAACACTGACTCATTTTACAAGAATCAACCAGTGACTTTGAGACATGATCTCCATCCACAGGAATCAAATAGTGATATTTAATTTTATATGTTAAATAAATAGTATTAAATATTTAAATATGTGAATAGGTAAAGTGGAGAAAGGACAGTGTATTAGGACTCCCTAGAGGAAAAGAACAAATAGAAAATTATGCATTTTTACATATATGCATGGGCATGTGAGAGATTTATTATGTTATTATTTATTGCACAGTGGTGGAGGCTGAGCAGTCCCAAGGGCTGCAGTCAGCAAGCTGGACACTCAGTAGAACCAAAAATATAGGTTACATACAGTTCAAGAGCCAGCAGGCTCAAGATCCAGGAAGAGCTGATGTTTCAGGCTGAGTCTGAAGGCAGGAAAAGATGATGTCTTGGCCCAGAGCAGTCAAACAGGAGATCCCTCTTACAGGTGGGAAGATCAGCGTTTTTGTTCTATTCAGTTTTTCAGTTGACTAGATGAGGCCCACCAAGTTAGGGAGGACATCTGCTTGACTCATTTCACCTATTCAGATGTTAATTTCATCCAGAAACCCCCTCATAGACATATTCAGAATCGTGTTTGTCAAGTATCTGGGCACCCTGTGGCCCAGCCAAGTCGTCACATAAAATTAACCATCTCAGAGACTATGGCTAAAACAGAGAAGGTTTTGTTTCCGATGTGTGCTTGGTTTGGCCTTGGTGCCTGAGTCTGGATGGCCAGGGAAAGAATCCTGGGGAGGTGGCAAAGAGCAAAGAGTAGGTTGGTGTTAAGACACATGGTGACCAGCTACAGTGTTGAGGAGGATGCAATTTGGAAAGTACCACTAAATCAGAATAGTTTGATGGGGTGGGGCTGTGTTATGGGGTGTCTTGGAAAACATGTAGGAGAGTTTATTATTTAGGTGAAATGTTTATGAGTAGATGACAGAGTTGACATGATGGTAATAAAATTTGGGAAAATTAATCTGACAGATCTCATGCATTCACTCATTATCTTCAATCCCTATTAACAACTATGTGGTATTCCCCAAACGGGTGCAATTCACAGACTGCTCTTGCCTTTTTGGAGGGTATTCATGTCCAGGCAAATGTAATACAGTCTGATAAAGTGCCGTAGTAGAGGCAGTGCAGAGTTTGGGAGAGCTTGGAGGAAGGACATTCAGCCTAAGGTTTCGCCGGGAAAGTGGCTGTGAAGAGCAATGGGACTTACCCAGAATGTGCAGCGGGGCTTGGGTGTGGGTTGTACTGCCAGTGGAGGGAATAATGAGTGAGGGCACAGAGGTGGGTGAGAATGGGTCTGTCTGAGGGATGGAAGGAAGTTCTCAGTGGCAAGAGCTCAGAGGGAGTGAGAGGAGTCACTTTGTCAAGACCAGAAGCTGGCGGAATATGCGTGCAGTCTCGAGATGTGAGGAAATGGACCCTGGCAAGCCATGCTGGGGAGTTCAGATTTTAGGAGCAAGGTTTTGATTTGGGAAGTGAGTTCACCAAATTTACATTTTGAAAAGAAAACTTTGACCGCAATGAGAAAAATAGATTAGATATAAGCAGGACTGGATCCCTGGAGACAGAGGCTTCTATAGTATCAGGGTGACTTGTAAGGTCAGAAATGGAGAATGAGCTTTAAGAGTAAGCTTATCTCTAGGTGCTGGAGGTAGGGAATATGAAGAAAAAGGTATACCTCTTAAATTCACTTTGAATGAAGAATCAACCCCCTTAGGCAAATTTCCACATGGTACTACAGGAGAAATAAGTTTGAATATTATGAATAGTGAAACTGAAATGTAAGAAAAATAGGGAAGGTGAGAGGATATTAAAATTCCCCTTTAGGCCTTCCAATTTGGAGGAAGTTGCTTGATATATTTGTGGGTTACAGTCAGCATGGTATTTTTCACAGAGATAGCAGTGCAAAATCATTTGATGCAAGTTCACAGGTGGGCCCCAGAAGAACCCGGGAAACAATTCATTTATCACTAGTAACTCAGTAAATGGTCATGTGTCTCAATGGCATATTCTGTAATATTTACATATTACCGGAGTTTCCATGCAGGTGCTTACTTAAGTCTGTATGTAAGACACGGGGTTATGTGTTATGGACTTGACCTTACATAAAACCTTACACAATGCTTTTTCATAACGATTTCCCCTGAGGCAGATTTTAGCAACTGTTCAAGCTTGGCTGAAGCATATTATATATACATACATACTGCCTCTGCCCATGTACAGAACAGGAGAAAACTTGGCAATGACTTTGGGTGAACTACAGAAATCTCCTGCTCTACCACCCCTCACACATGCAGGCCCCAGGCCTTGACTTGTTAGAAACAGGTTCATGAAAGCCAGACCAGGCCACACATTCTGAGCAAAAACTTCACCCCATTTCACTAATTCACTCATTTAAATAGTTCTCTGTGAGAAATAAAGGTGCTTCTTCCTGTGGAAGAAGGGACCCAAACCCAACACAGGCATGAGGACCAGAGGCAGACTGGGGTTTGGGCCCCCAAACACTTGTCTTAGGCCCTTCATGCAGGACACTCAGTTCTTGTGTCTCTGTGCCTAGTTCTCTGAATCAGACATTTTCATGAAACAAGTTAGTTAACCATAAGCATTCACTATTTAAAAGATGGTAGGAGTTTAATTTGTTCCACCAGATGTTTTGAAGAAATATTCTGACTGATTAGAAAAATATGGACAAACTATTCCGGGAATGTCACAAGACCCAAAGGCTCTCTGAATGCGTAATTTATTAAATGGGTTCTGTTCTTTTCCTGAATTTATTAAATGATTCTGTTCTTTTCCTAAAGACCACTGGCAATATTTCTTCTTTCCAAACAAAACAGTTTGCAGCTAACATATTAATATTTTCTTTGGTAGAGATTTATGTATCTGAAACTATGTTAATAACAATCTTATTCATATTCTGTTTGGGGGGATTTAAATTTTCTTAATACTTTCCAGATAGTTTAAAAACAATAAAGAACAGAATTTCCTTTTCAGGAACAAGGAGGGGGGTGGTTGGGCAAGAAGCAGTTTACCGTCTTCGTTAGTAAACTGTAAACAGTGCTCTCTTTGTTGATGCCAGCTGTTTGATGTTTGCCTTACCTGGTTTCTGTTTACATGTTAAACGTCCCCCAGTAGAAGGCAGCTTTGCCCACAAGAGAGAAGACATTGTTCTTTTGTATTTATGCTGAAGCTTAAACACTGAGAAAAATATCCTGTTTGTAGTGTATGAGCCTCTGACTTGGTAAATGGGCCACACACGTGATTTTAAGTAGATAGTATTATCTTTTCTTTGCATGTGAGTCTTCATCCCCAGGGTATCTTGGACACTCATGCAGGTACACAGCAGTCCTCCTGTGCCTGCTGAGTGGTGGTGCCAGGGGATGTGGGCAGGGCAGCTGTTTTTCTTTGTTCCTTTAGTTGCTTGGTTATTTGTTTATTTATTTATTTATTTATAGTGGACATAAAATTGTGCAAGTTTAAGGTATACGTACATGCTGGTTAGATACATTTATATGTTGCAATATGATTACCATTGTAGCATTCCTGTCACATAATTATCATTTCTTTTTTTGTGGTAGGAATAATTATGATCTAGTTACTCAGCAACTTTGAAGTTTATAGTACAGCAGTGTTGACTAGAATCACTATGTCGTTGATGATATCTCCAAGACTGACTTATTCACCTGCTAGTTGCAGGTTGGCAGTGATAATGTGCCCAGCACCTCTGTGCGACCAGAGGCACGGGCACCAGCAGGGGACACAGGGCCTTGAAATTCCAAGGTGGAGTTTTTGCAAATGCCCGTTGTTTGTATTTGATATGCAGTTCATGCTGTCACGAATCTCAGTCTTCTTGTCGGAGCGGCACCATAAACCAGGGAGCAGCATTAATTTGTCCCTCAAAGTGGCACATTCCGAAAGAGTTTTCCATCGTGGACTCTTGTTAACAAAGGAAAATTCTCCTGTGATTTAGTGCATGACTTAACTTCATCCATATGTTCTCAGATGGCCTATAAACTTAGTCCAGGGGTTGAGGATCTTTCCCCACACACACAAAGCATGAAGATCAGCAAACACACACATTCATACACACACACTACACATATGATTTTGACTATAAATTTGAACTACCTCAGAAGATGTATCACCGGAATGCCATTGGGTAGGCTAAAAAGTTCGTTTAGTTTTTTTTTTCCATACGGCTCTGCTGCACAGTTGTCTTTAACTTCATTCAAACCCATTTTGTTAGATTGTGTCATGACAGCTGTCATAGTGTGTATTAAAAAAATATAAAAATTGGCAAATTTTTATGTAACCATTTTAATATTGAAAATGGAAGTAAATAAGCAACATTTTCATCATATTATGCTTTATTATTTCACGAAAGGTAAAAACATAACTGAAACACAAAAAAAGATTTGTGCAGTGTATGGAGAAGGTGCTGTGACTGATCCAATGTGTCAAAAGTGGTTTTGCAAAGTTTCTTGGTACTATTGACATTGTGGCCAAATAATTCTTTGCTGTGGCGCTGTCTTATGCATCAGAAGATGTTTAGCAGCACCTCTGCCCTCTACCCATGAAACCAATAGAGGGAGACAGCCAACATACTCAGAATATTCAAATCAATAAAATTATTGGTAAAAATGAGAATCGTGACTTTTATTTTATGGCAAAAAATGAGCAGACCTTTTAGCCAACCCAATACTTGCCATGACAGTCAACAAATTAGAATAATGAAATAGTTGCTTAGAAATAGGACACTGTCAACACTTGTTATTACTGAGTTATTTTAAATAAATTCAACTTGCAATGACTTGGGTTTTTCTTGTCCAAAGTCCAAGCAGAATTTTGCACTGCCCAATTTTAACACGTATTTATTTGGTTTGCTATTTTGTTTCTTTTGTTTCTTTGTGCTTTTTTCTTTCTGATCTGCAAAAATGAGATTATAAACTTGCTCAAAAAAAACACCATCAGGTTTTGTAAATAAAGGGAATATGAAACCCCAAGGAAACAATACAAATTTTTTTCTAGAACCAATAGATGAGGTAACAGATGAGACAAGTCATTGGAGCAAGACTGGGCAATCCGTCACCGAATCCCATTCTTATGTCAAAGATGTGTCAGCCATGCTGGGTGCTCCATCCCACAGGAGCCCCCTATCCCCTGCTGGCAGAGAACCCACCCTGAGGGGAAGTGTGGCTCTACCCCAGATCTCAGATGCTTCCTCTGGGCTGTGAGCTACTCCAATTCACACCAGTAGCACAAGTACAAGGTTGGGTCAGAAAAGAGTAAAGAGTGAGATATCTTAAATTTTCAAATTTCATGAGATTTTGCATTCTGATTAAAATAGTAAAACTTTGGTTCTTGAAGGTCTCCCATATCAACCAATTCGGTTCTCAACAAAGTTGTTCACAGAAAAAAAAAGTCTCAGTTGTCAAATAAAACTTTGGTTCTTGACCCAAAACCCTTTCATGCTTCTATTGTATTTTTAATGAGAAAAAATGATAGGTTTTTTGAACAAATTACATCTTGACCAGTTCGGGAAAAAATTAGATTCGAGAACCAAGGTTCCACTGTATACCCACCCATGTTTAATAATAATTTCACTGCTTAATTTTCTCCTCCCACATTTTCAAGCAAATATTTAACTCTAGGAAGCTGCCTAACAAGGCTGTCCAATCTCTCTTTCCCTTCCATCTCCCCTGCAAGAAACTTATAATTGAACTTGAGAAGAACTGAGGAGTTAGGACAGAGTATATGTTGCTTGAGCAATTACTGGACTGATTACATCAAAGAAGTTTTAACTTCCTTATGACTCAAATGATCACAGTAATAGCTCTTCTTTCATGATTGACATGGAGATTAACTGAAGAAGTGCTTCTAAAGCATCCAGTCAGTGATTTGACCCATGATATTAGTTCCCACTGCCTTTCCATTTGAGTAGAATTAGTCAAACAGTACTAATCCACCTATAATTTTTAATGTTATACAGCCCATAGGTTACAGTCTTGTAGTCCAAGGCAGACACCATCTAGAGCATTCCCTTGATCTGCCAGTCATAGAAACAAACTTCCAATGATTCTTGATTCAGCAAATGAGGTAGTCTCTGCTGTCTGATTCTGGACATTGAGATATCTCTATGTTGCCAAACATCATAGTGTTCCAAGCTGTGGGTTAAAACGAGGTGATTAAAAAAACAGATTGAGCTGTAAGTATATGATTTTTGAGTCATAAAAAAGGTACTTTAAAGGATATTGAACGATGAGTACTAAGATTGAATGCAGGGAACTGTGGGACCATTAATGAATAGAAGACGAAGTTGGAACTCTCACATGAAAACATTTGCACAGATGTATTTAGGGTGTTTTTCAACTGCTGTGTTCAGATTAGTGAGAAAAGAGCAGGGAAGTGTACAACTCACAACCACAATCATTCTCACCTATTTCCAAGTGTTGAAAACACCTAGAAATGCCATAATATTGCACATGTGATCATCAACTTTTCAGTGGTTAGTATCAGAAAAAGATAGTCAAGAAGTGAGAACTATGATCCTGTTTTCAAATACTCTTTTTTTTTCATTGCTTTTCAAAATATTTTATTTATTTATTTTTAGAGAGAGGGGAAGGAATAGAGAAATAAAGGGAGAGGACCACCAATGTGTGGTTGCCTCTCAGGTGCCTCCTACTGAGGACCTGGCCTACAACCCAGGCATGTGCTCTAATGGGGAATTGAACCTGTGACAATTTGGTTCATAGGCTGGCATTCAATCCACTGAGCCACACCAGCCAGGGCAAAACTGTGATCTATTTCTTGTATCTATTTATTACTTTTTTCTGACTGAGAAGAACAGAAAAGCATATTTTATAGATTAAAATATTGTCCCTTGTTAAAAGCATTTGTTACAATTTCTCAAAATGTCCCTTCATTTGGCTTAGTTACTTGTGTGATTAAGGGTTTCATCAATGACAGAGCACTTTAACTGAAAGCTCCCCGCATATGCAAGATATTTTCTTTCCAAGAAATACTCATATTCTGCATGTCTATTGCAAGCTCAGTGGGAAAAGCATACCATGCACAATATCTTATTTCATTCTCATAAAATTATTATGAGCTAAAAACAGAGAATTTTTAAATTTTATTTTGTTCTCTTTTCACTCCATTTTACAAATAAAATACAGGTTTAAAAAGTTGTCAGAAAGGGGCAAAAAAGACTCAATTCTGAGTCTCCAGATTCTTAGTTGTAATATTTTAATAGCATACTTTTCAAGTATTTTTCTGCCCTTGTATGCAGTTTTGTTTTTAAATGATGTCAAAGGCAAGTGAGTATATTTAATTTCTAAAATATAAACTTTTAATTTTTATACTAACCTGATTTTAAGAGTTTTTCTGATAACTGAAACTATATTTTCAGGAATATTTATAAAGGACACATGGACAAAACCAAAGCGGGGTAGGATCAAGGGTGGGAAATTGGGGGTGGCTGGATTTGGGGGTGGAAATGGAGACAACTGTACTTGAACAACAATTAAAAAAAATTTTAAACCTATATTTCTAGTGAGATCATCCCAGACACTATTGAATAATGGGAGAAAGTTAAAATTTGTGTAAACACTGGATTCTATATTTTTGATCATTTTCATGCCAACAAATGTTCCGACTACAGAGGAAAGCATAAGCAATTTTAAAGCCTCACTCCTTCCATTGGGCAATCTGCCCTCTAAAATTCTCTACTCTGACTGAATTTCTCCTGGGCCACCCCATAATTAAGAGCCCTGTCCACAGCTACCAACATTGGTTTCACATTCCTTCTTCTACCTGGGATTCACTTGAAATAAAAACTGTTGTGAGAATAAGAAGAATTGAGAGTGGTTACAACGTCTTATCATGAAGACTTTTTAGTCACTAAAATTTTGTAAATGTTTGGCAAAATGGCTCTCTGACCATCATAACCCAATCTCTTCCTGATATTTTTGACCTTTCCCTTTTCCCCACTGCCCCAAACGCAGCTCAGCCACCCTACGTCAGGCAGCAGAGGACCTTTGGAGAAAGTGAAACCACTGTGTGAGCTGGTCTGCAACTTCACCTGGGCCTTCTAAGGCTTGAGCCAAACTTCCCGTGTCCCCCTGCATGACAATCAGTTCTACTGTCCACTGCGAATACCTTAGATTCCTAAGACATTCCTAGAGCCAACTGTGCCTCCTCATCTACGTTCAGTATTTTTCTCTCCTAGAAAAACTGAAGCCGTGAAGCAGCGTTCCCCTACCCCACTGAGATGCCACTGCCTTTGGGCCCTTGTTTCTTCACCCTTAGTGGGAACCACGCCCTCCATGGAGTCCTTCCTTTCCCAGCAACTTTCTCTTTTTCACCCCAACAACCCCCTTCCTCTTAGGTTTTTATCCAGTCTTTATGTATTTCTATCTCAGCATATAAATATTCGACGTCTTTTGTACTCCACACCCCAGAGACGAGCGTGTTTCATTTCTGTCCCTCACAGCCAAGACTGAGGAAAGAGAAGTCCTCACAGCCCCCACTCCCATGGCACAGACTGCAGCCTGTGTTCTGTCCACACCGTCTGTCTTCTGGTTTCCATGATTTCCTTTCTGTCAATATCAGTCAATCTTAAAAACACATTATCCCTCTGTCTTGATGGCTGATTTCTTTTCATTTCCCTACTTCTTTCCTGAACACTCAAATCTTTCTTCACCCCTAAAATTTTAGCATCTCTTTTCCTGTGAGTTCATTCACTCACTTTTGCATGTGGATGACTTCCAGATCTTACTTTCTAATATTTTCTGAGTTTCAGGTTCCAATAGCCAATAGTTTCTTTGAATCAAAGTTGAACTTTAACAAGAAGTTCAAAGTTAACAGGACTAATACGAAATATAAGGATTTCTCTGTCAAAAAACTTACAGTTCCAGTTGGGAACACTCTGAGATTGATGAGCCCACCATCCACACTTTCCCCCAGGCAGAAACTCGAGAAGCATCATCATTACCCTCTGTGTCTCCTGCCTGTGTCTGTTCCGCCCCTTTATCCCGACCATTCTGCCCCCTTGATGCCTCTCTGTATCTCATTCTCTTCTCACCACTGCGAATCTCTCACTAGATCACCTAGCACCCTTAGTTGCCTCACCTCTTTCCAGATAGTCTTTCAATGGGTTACCAGAATGTTCTTCCTGAAACAACCATCTGATCATGCCACTTCTTTGTTTCAAGACCACCAGGACTGTTTATTACTTCCCAGACAAGTTGAAACTCTTCTGCAAGACGTCCAAAAACTCCGGCGACTTCTCCAACCTCACCAATCTCTGCTGTCTCACCATAGGCTCCAATTTTGCTCTTCTACCCAAGTTCCCTGTTATACATCATGCATGTTTAATCTTGTGTTCCTTTGTACCTGTCACTAATTTTTAAGGAACACCCTTAAAAATTTGCTTGGCAGATTCTTATCGAAGTGTCAGTTCTTGGAACCAAAGCTTTTTTCTCTCCCACAATCGTTCCTCAGCATCTTCTAGGTTTGGTCCCCTTCCTGGGCCACTTACAAATCCCTCACATTCATCTTTGTTGTTCTACTGCTTTCACATTGTATTATAGCTGCCCCTTCTCTGGTGTCTGCCATGGATACTTTATTTTTGCTGTTACTATTGAGCTTACAGGGAGGAGCCCTTTATCTTCATATCCTCAGCTGCTAGTATTGTGGATTTGGTAGGCGATTCCTACATGTTTGTTGAATGGAAGAAATAAATCAATGAATTAATCAACCACCTCATAATTAAAAGATATTGACAAGAAGAAATAATAAATTGCTTTAAATTAACATTCTTTAATAGAAATGTTAATTACAAAGCATATGACAGGACCCACCAAGTTCCTGTATGAAATACATAAAACATGTGACCTTGTCTTGTCAGTTGGAAGGGTGCAGCTAAGGTGAGGACCCAAGTAAAACAGTGTAAATATGTTCTGGTACAACAAGAACCTTTTTTTCCCTTCCTGAAACATCATGTGCTATTATGTATCAAAGCCTTATAAACACAGTGCGCAATGTCCAGGTGATTTCCATTATTCTGGACACCAAGTATGGCTGAAGTGACTTTTAACCACTGCAGCTTGACAACGGGCCAAGCCGTAATGCTGTGTGCTTTTTCTCCTGACAGGTATTTGAACCAGGCCCTACGAGACAACCTATCGATAGCAGAGAATTCTCTGAACAGAGAGAGATTTGCTGTTTTGAAACAAGCTCTGAATGTAGTTGGCTTTAGTAGCTTGGTGAGTTATATCACAAATATTTCTGTAAGAAACCAACCTGGTACTATTTATCAAAGTTAATCTTTCAAAACCTTTTACTGAGTCCCTATTATATTCTGGGTGTGGTTGCAAACACTCATGAGTCAGCAGAGAATAAGCCCCACTATCTGCCCCTTGGAATTTACATTCCAATGGGGGAGATAGACATAAATGAGGTGTTCAGGTTCATTCAGGTTCACAGATCCTATGTAGACTAATAAAGAGTGACTAGAGGAGGGACTGCTACTTTCAAGAGCGTAGCCAAGGAGACCTTTTCCCAAATGAACCATGTGAGCCAAAGAGATTTGACCAACTCGAGAAAATGGGTAGATCCAAAAGAACAGGTTACTGCCAAGAATCACTTTATTATAATATATTCCTGAACAATATAAAACTGTTTTTATTTTTAAAGAATTGCCAAATGCCTGCAAGCATTATGGACATGAAAATTTTTAATTCAAAATGTATAAGCTACTGCTGTGCAATGAAAATCTCTAGGACCATGTAAATGTTCTGGACCTGTGCTGTGCATTACAGCTGCCACTGGTCACCTGCAGGTACTGGGCACCTGAAATGTGGCTAGTGAGAATGAGGAAATGGACTTTTAATTTTTCTTTGTCTTAATTAATTTAAATGGAAATAGTACTGTATGTTTAGTGTCACTGAACTGTACAGCACAGGTCTAGTGAACCAGCTGTGGGAAGCAACCTAAGCCTTGAGCCTTGAGACTTCTCAGGATTCCCACAAACCTCTTTCCCTTGCACATTATCTCTGTTTCCCCCTATTTGATGTGGTGCACTCTTGAGTTATGACCAGTTCCTCATTACAATTAACATAAGATTGCGTGACTAGCTTTGGCGCGCCGGTAGTCCAGGAATCCAGATTTAGTCATGGATCTAAATAATGTTTTTCCTTTTTCTTAAATCACTAACTTAATTGCTCTGGGTGTTTGTTTTTCTCTTGCCCATATAGATAGGGTGAATGGGGCAGTGAGTGGGTGGGAAGGGGTAGGAAGGTGACAAAAAGGGAGGGGACAGAGGAGGGGACTCACCCTAAGTGCGTTAGCTTTGGGCACTTTGCTTCACTCCACCCTCGCCCCATTCTAGGGGCGATCATATGGTATAAATATTTTTCTGATCATCCAATCTCTGCATTTGTCCTTTGCTAACTCCTACCCACTTGTTCTGTCCTATCTTTACACTTGCTACCATTGTATTTTTTGTTATTTCCTCCCTTGCTTCATGCCTGAAATGCCTCCTTTTTTATAGGAAACTGACATAGAGAAGTGGGTAAGGAACCGTTCTACCAAAGTTCCAGTTGCTTGGAAACAGGGCTTTAAAAATCCACAATTGATCCTCCAAGTCAAGACATGCAAAATATACCTGCATTGAAAACAGCTGATAGAGAACTGAAGAACCTTTTTAGTAAAAGAAATACGAGCATTTTAAAAGACAATCCCTGTATCTTGATCCTTTGGGGTGACTGGGATGGTGACAATTTAGTCCACTTAGTAAGAATAGATCATGTCCAATAAGACTGGAAGGAAGGTATTTCTAGGTGGGTAATGGCCTTGAATCAAGGGCGACTGTGGTCCTGAGTGGTCGGTTCATAAAGGCACCTCCACCTCATCCTCCATCGCCACCATTCGAGCTGGCCAGCAAGTCGGCCAGTGATTGTTGCTCACTGATGCTCACTGTGCCCCTTGCTCACAGAGCAGCTTATTTTTACCTCTGTCGTAGTAGTGACCACATTTTAATGCATGGTTACGGGTGGTTTTCGTGGCTCTGTCTCCACCACTAAATTCTAAGATCCTTGAGGGCAGAACAAAGGCTTCTTGTCTGTGTATCCAGAAGTTCCTATCTCATAAGGGACTAGAAAATTTAATGAGCTACTGGATTTAATAAAGGGGGAAAAGGATTGTCGGGTAGTCTAAGAGATAAAACGTTATTTAAACAAGCATAAATGAATTAAATTTAGAACAGTCATTTTTAAGTAATGCCAAAAGCATAGAGCACTGGATCCAAAAATGCCTTAGAGATCACCCCTGTCAATGCCTTCATTTTAAAGACGATATAATTATACCTTATGGAAAAAGTAGAAGTTCTGGAGGAAATTCGTGAAGTCCTATGGAGTATATTGTTTCAACTATATATTTATAAAGAAAATAATAGTGGTTCTTAGTACAACTTCCACAAGCCGGAGCTTTTTATTTCCAAATTGCAGATGAGGAAAATAAACACAAACTGGAAAGGCTATCACACTTGCCCTGTATGGAACTTAACCAAATTTACTATTCATACCATCACACTAAATATATATTATTCTGGAAAAGTATATTTTAATTTGCAACTTCTTCACTTTTGATTATTGACAGAAAATGAGTGTCTAAAACGATATTTAAGGTACTTTTCTTCATGCAGAGTTCCAGATAATCAGATATTATCTTTCAGCAAATGTTCTTCTTTTATTTTTTTAATGTTTATTTATGTTTTAAGATTTCATTTATTTACTTCTAGCGAGAGGGAAGGGAGGAAAAAGAAAGGGAGGCAAACAGCAATGTGCGGGAGATACATCAATCAGTTGCCTCTCCTACGCCTCCCACCCGGGACCTGGCCCAAAACCCAGCATGTGCCCTGACTGGGAATTGAACTGGTGACCCTTCGGTTCACAGGTCGACACTCAATCCACCAAGCCACACCAGCCAGGGATCAGCAGACATTCTTCTACTTCCTGTTACCTTCTGCTCAAAGATAGCTCTTGCCAAAATCTATTTTTTTTCTGGATTTTCCTTGAAATATCTTTAAAAAACAATTAGCATTTTATTTATCTAGGCATAGTTGTTTTCATCATGCCTCCCTTAATTTTGCAGCAGACGTGAAAAATTCTATAGTCATAATACCAGTGTGTCTCATAAGAGAGGTAACTGGAGGATGTACACCACTGCCTGCGTTCTCTGGGGAAACAGCCCCATACCCTGAAGTCCGATTGGCCCCCACGTGCAGTTCTGTCAGCGTGGGAGGGTGTGTGGAGTCTGCCCTCCCCTGTGACACCCAGCCAATCAGACCATCGTTGCACAGATTCATCTTTCATCTCGATATTTATGTGGAAACTGCTCGTGTTTATAAGAACGTCACTTCCTTGTTCTCTTTTGTTTAAGCACCAGAAACATTAATTTACAGGAAATGTGCATTGAACTATGAGATTTTCATTTTGAGCTAGAGGGTCAAACATTCAAGAAAAACCACAACACCACTAGTATGGTCCACAGCTTTTTTTGCAAAAAAAAATTGAAATGTATTTTTTAACTTTAAGACAGGCATCACTTAGTTTAGTTTAATTTTTTTTAATAGAGAAGTATTAGTTGTCATTAGATCTTTTTTTTCTATAAGTTGTAGTGAAAATACTGAAATGCATTATGTAGTCATTTTATTCCTCATCTAGAGTAGGAGCGATTGACCATATTAACATCACCTTTTAAACCTACTTAGGTTTTTAAAGGGGTTGACTTTTAATCTATTTTCTTCTAAGTAATCCTGTTCATTTTTTCTATTTGTAAAATGCACAGGAGGTGGAGAATCTGTTTGTGATTCTAGCAGCAATATTACACATTGGAGACATTCGGTTCACTGCTCTGACGGAGGCAGACTCTGCATTTGTCTCTGACCTCCAGCTTCTGGAACAAGGTCAGTGGAACAGAGCTAACATTAACCTCTTGGTATGCAGTTTTGCAGACCTGCCAGTAGATGGAGACACACTACAGAAAAGTCAGGTGGAATAGCACCTTTCTCCTAGAGCAGAATTCCGTGAGAATGGTGGGGGGTGGGCAGGAGTGGGGTGGAGAATAGCTTGTAACTCTGTTCTTTTTTATAAATAGTGATGGGAATGAATAACAAGATACACATTTCTGTTCTGCTGCCCACCACGTTAGCAGGTTGATTCTTGGGCACATACTTGGGTTGATTTATATTCCAAGTGTTCTCCACCCCATCCCTGCCACCCAGTATATTTGGGGGTCATGATATTGCCTAAGGATTTAAATCAAATTCAATTACTTCCTTGAAAAGATCTTGCCAAAAATCTTTCCTTCCTCTGGAGCTGCCTGTCAGTCACTCCCAGGTTGCTCAGGATGCTTTTTTTTTCCCAAAGCACCTTAAAACCAGATTGTCAATAGCATATCTTTCCCTCATATCAAAGTGCCTTATCAGGAATTGGAAGAAATCATTTAGGTCTATTTCTGAAAGGAACAAGGGAAAAACTTGTGATTTAATGCAGGAGCCCCAAGAACTCATTAAGGTTTTGATTACTTATAGGCTGTTTCTTTAGTTGAATTTGACAATTAAGTTGGTAGTTTAGTTCTCTTTAATACACATACTTTCTAATGGGTGTATATAAAGCTTATAAATCATAACCATAACATACAATGTTCTCTCTGTCAGAAAATACTAACTTTAGTTTTCAATGTTGCTTTAACTTTTAGTGGCTGGAATGCTACAGGTCTCGACAGATGAACTAGTGTCTGCTTTGACAACTGATGTCCAGTACTTTAAAGGTGAGTTTTCTGTACTCTGCTTTTGCCTTTGTGGGTCACAGTCTTTGAAATACAAAAAGGAAATACGAACTTACCTTTCCCCATTTAGTGAAACCATTTGTGTGAATTGAAAATGGAAAAAACCTTATGAATCTATTTGGTCACTTTAATCTGACTATGCTTGCATATTGTGAACTCTTTCCACTTTTGAGAGACCATTTTGATTAACTGGTCACTTTTTCTAGCTAATCAGTCATTTTAGACAAATCAAGTCATCAGTGCAAGAGGATTTATTTCATTAAAACATTGGATCTGTTTGTGTATGTGGGGCCCCACTGCCCTCTTCAATGAAGAGCACCCCTTTTCCTCTGCATCATCAATTATAACAAAAGCTGCCCCTTAGTGGGTG
Source organism: Tonatia bakeri (assembly GCA_004024845.1). Lineage (NCBI taxonomy): Eukaryota > Metazoa > Chordata > Mammalia > Chiroptera > Phyllostomidae > Tonatia > Tonatia bakeri. The sequence goes on from PVIA01008716.1 coordinate 54,933, forward strand.
TTTATGACAAGAATTGTGCCAAGCACTATGAATGTGGGATTTTTTAAGTTTTTATAAATTGCTATGAGGTGCACATTGCTATTTCCATAACTAGATTGGAAGAGGTTAAATAACTTGTAACTGTTAGTAAATGGCATGTTTGGAATTAGAATCTAATGTTACCTGATTCCCAAGATAAGTCTCTGTGCTGCATGCATCTCTATTCAAGGGCAAGAAGAGTGGCTTTCCTCCATGCTCTTCAGTTACTCACTGTGAGTCATGACCTCACCAAGCTGCCTCTGTCTTGTAATTCTGAGGACCCACCAGCCACCTGATTTTTTTCCCTCTAAATCAATGTTTTTCTCACTTCTGTTTCTATGGGACCTATTTGCAGGTACCTGGATATGTGACATAATTTCTGCCTCATGTCTGGAGTTCCCAACCATGTTTCTGAGCACTGTGAACCTCCTCATTATCCAGTCAGCTGCCCAAAAGTCAAAAGTTGTTCTTTATACCTCTTCCACCTCCTTCTCCATCGAGTAGGTCAGACACACTCCAGTTCTACTCCATAAATAGCTTTCATCCCCACCGCCTTCCCTTCCTTCCTGTCGCCATTTCCTTAGTTTATCCTTCCCTAGATTATGGCAGGAATGCCCTCCTTAATCTTTTACTTGGCCATATTTCATTTTACGTTCTTTTCACACTGCTTTCAGGGATAATCTTTGTGAAATACAAATATGATTTTCATCCATGAGTAATAGTCTTTGAAAGATTTTCCAGTGCCTCTGTAGTTAAGCTTGTCATTGTGAGATGGAATAAGAGGTCCTTATTATTGGGGCCACACCTAACTTTTATGCCTCGTTTTTAGCCATTTTCCCACTAATAATCCGTACAATCCAGCCACATTGTTTCTTGAAGTTATCCAAATGAATTATTTTTTCTCATGACCTTTTAAAGAAAAACTGAGCTCTCCATTAATATCTATAATTTAAAATATGCAGGTTTCTCTGCTTATACTTCCCTCCTCTCCTTACACCCCTGCCATGTTTGTGATTCATTAGAACCCTTAATCTAGGTTGACTCTAGAGACCTCAATTTGGTAACATCAAAAACAGCACACTGCTTTCACTGCTACCATATGTTGTTCCACCCCCCTGGCCTTGAACTGACAGCTCCCTGACTTGATTTCCTGCTGTTTTGTTTGTTTGTTTGTCTCAAAAGCAGTCCTGCTCCTTTATGTGTATTTCTATGGTTAACAACGTAACCTTCATTTCACAGCAACTCCCCTCATTTCACATGGTTGTCATCCTACTGCCTGGTGCCCTGCTCTGCCTGAGCTGCAGTAGGGAGCCGGGATGGTCAACGCTGCAAAGCAGGGCCACTCCCGTTCCCTCTCCACTCTCCAGCAGTAACACCGTCATGAACTCAATTCCAAATCATCCCCATTCACTTTGTTTTCTTCACTTTCTTCTCTAGTCTGCTTTCTTCTAAAATTCTTATTATTCAAGATTTCAATTACCATCTCTTTGATAATGACACAGAAATTTCTACCTTAAGGCCCAATCTTGTTCCCACATTCCAGACCCACATTTTGGTTATTTGGATCATTTCTTTGAACATATTTAAAATATGACTTATTTTCCAGATGGCCAGGTTTTCAAATGCCTGAGGGATGATTCAGTATCCAAACCAGTGAACTGTTAGTGGGAAACTTGCTAAAAGGGGCCCTTCAAAGACGTGGGTCGCTACGCTAGCTGAAAGGAAATTACAGTCTGCAAAAGGTCAAAAGCTGTGGTCAACAATTGTAACAAATAAGATTGGGATGTATGTGGCACTCATGTTAGGAAACATTTTAGATAATAATAGGCAGAGACCTCATTTATTAGAGCCATAATATATTCTTTAACAGCTTTCGATGTATGGAGATGTGTTATGGATGAACAAGAATGCACACAGTTTTGTTTGCTTTTAAATGAGAGAAACCCTTGTTCTGATGCCTCCTGTCCTTCCCACTGTTCCAGGAGACGTGATCACGCGACGACACACTGTGGAGATGGCTGAATTTTACCGGGATCTCCTGGCCAAGTCCTTGTACAGTCGTTTGTTTAGCTTTTTGGTGAACAGCATGAACTGTTGCCTCCACAGTCAAGAGGAGCCCAGCAGGTAAGACCGATGGGTGCTGGGCGCTAATGCTCTCCTGTCATAGACTACTTAAAACGTCTCACCTCATGAAGATGCTTTACCATCCAGTGTGACCCATAAATTAAACTATTATTAACATATTTTATTTTAACAAGGTGATTTTACTTGAAGGAATTTTTTTTTTTTTTTTTTTTTTTTACTTTTTTAATGATTTAAGCACCCCCAGCCCCCGGCTTCTGGCACATTGGTGAATTAATCAAATCATCTCTCATTCATAGAGATACAAACACAGTCTCTCTGGACTGAAAGCACATATCGCCTTTTGAGCATTAAGAAGTATAAAACTAGTTATCTAAGAGGAAAATAGTTCAGGGATATCTAAAGCACTTACACTCCTTGAGCAGCCCGTGTCTACCGCAGAACCCATTTGCTGATGCTTTTTAGGTCGCCAGTTCTTCCCGGTCCCTTCCCATGCCGTGTGGGTCACTCGGCAGATGGTCTCTGTGGCCGTCATTCCGTTCATCTAAGTCTTCATCAGCCCTAAGCAGAAGCTTTTCAGGGCTATCTGAGCACCTAAACATTACAGATCTCCATGGCATCTTGTCAATGGAAAACTTTGTTAATATTCTTGTCACTAATAATGACCTTGAGCAGGTCATTGAAAGCAAAATTGCTTCCAGAAGGCTTTGCACATGCTTGTCTTTGAATGAAACCTTTTGAGTAATTCTTAGTTGTTCATATAGATTCCTTCGCCAACTTCCTGAAAATTGCTGCCTTGAGAGGTTTCCTGGAAAACACTATAACTAACATGTATTAATGGGAAAGTTCCTAAATAAATGTAGACATCTCAGAAAATTTCAAGGACAAAGGGAGGCTAAAATTCTCATTAGAACATACACATGTAAAATTTTACTGTGTATTGATCAACATATACAATATACACTCTGTAATTTGAGTGTAGACATAGTATTTATATTTTAGCAGATATACCTTAGTATTTGGTATAGTGAGGATTTTTATTTTGTTATTATTGCTAATTATCAGTTAATTTGTGATTTTCCTTTAAATATGAAGATTATTCACAGAATGATTCTAATATCCTAAGAGTACCAAATGAATCTTGCATAACATTAACAGCTCTGCTGAAGTTGACATGAAAAAAATTAATATATAAGTTCAGCTGCACGTGGAAACTTCTAGAAAATTTCCTTTTCACATTTAAGTCTTAAAGAGTCTTAAATTTATATAATTGAAAACACACATAATCTAGACTTTTTGAATATATACACATACACACACCCACAAATATAAACATTAACCTTGGAAAGCACTTTATTTCCTTAGTGGATATATCATCACTATGTCAATATGTTATTTTATGACATTAGTTTTATCTTTTAAAATTCTTTACTAAGCAAATGAATGAGGACAGGGATTAGTGGGAAATTAGAAATGAATTCAGGTTTTATAAGTTTAACTTCTAAGATACAGTGTTCTCATTTGAGTTGTAACTCCCATTTTTTCTTCCCTATTTCTCCCATGGGTCACCCAAACCTAAATTTAAATCCTGAAGTAATGCAAAGAAAGGTTATGTTTGCTGTATTTCTAACTCATTGAAATTCATGGAAAGTTTAAGGTTTTGCAGATTTACAGACCCATTTCCAAAGTCACAGAAAGGTCTCAAAATTTGGGTAAACTTAGAATAGCCTTTATTTCTTATGAATGTCCAATTTTTTTAGAAATTTTTGCAATGTCTAAAAAGATTATATAACATAAATAAATATATATTCCTATGGTTAAAGTTGGTGAACACCCTTGATGTTGAAGGAAAGTATGTTTCATATTATATATTTTTATAAATTTTGCAAGAGAAAATAAATGGAAATAAGCTATAAAGGGAATAAAGTAATAAAGGGAAAACAAGTGAGATTGAAGTAGATGAAATGTTTGGTCTTGGAATGCTGACTTCATTTCTTGGATTAAGCAAAATAGGTACAATAATAATAATATTATATATTTAAAAAGACTCTACTTCCTCTACCTAGATTTCAAATAGGGTTGCTTCTAAGTGAAAATCATGAGGTATAATGCAGAAGCTGACCAGTAGTTAATCTAAGATGAGCAGAAGTGTTCGCCATGCTTACCTGGCCAAAAGCCAGCCAGTGAGATTAACGTGAGGATGCAGACCAGAAGCTGCAGGCTGCCTGTGTTAACCGCTGCGGGCTGGGAACCAGCCACGCTGGGCGGCCCTTATTCCAGGGCCGCACGCAGTGGTCAGGACACTTCAACACACAAACACACTGAACCTTTATTTATTACACTTACTTGAAAATGATTACCAAAGCAGATAAAAGGGAATGGTGCTAATAAAAGTAATGATAAAATAATAATAACAATAATAACGTAATGCCTTTGGTTTAAAACTTTATTAATTAAAGCATGACTTAAAGAACATCACATAATTTCCAAAGAAAACTAATACAGCAGCTGAGTTTGGTCTGACTTTTCTAGTGTTATTGGGTCATCACTCCTCTGTGAATTGTCAACTGACACACGAAGATCACGTAGGTCATAAATAAATTACGTGTTCAAACGGCATGGAGATCCATGTATAGATTCCTACATCTTCCTATGTAGAAATTTAGGACACTGGAGACACTGATCTTCTATTCCACTCATCACAGGCCAGCTTTTCTTCAGTGAACGTGACGGCATGTTTGCCGTCCAGTCCCAGCCCAAGGATGCAGCCCTTCTCCCCAAGGACAGGTCTTCCCTTAGATGTTTCATTCATTGCCATCAGGCTGATCTGTGGTTCCCTCATTCTCAGGAATCTTTCAGATGACAGCCAGGGTCTCTTTCCCTCCCTGGGTTAGCTTAATTGATCAGGAAATAGTATCCTGCGGCTTTACGATTCCCCTGCTTCCCATGTAAGCTCAGTTACCGGTCTGTCCTGACACAGTAGATGTAACGCAGGAACTGCGAATTATCAACTCCTTTATTTCTGTCACAGCACCTTCCTAGCTCTGAGTAGGTTTCTTCCTGGCTGTAACCTTGGTGTCTTAGAATAGCACCTTGAAAACAAACTTTGTGGTGTAGAGAGGATTCTGAATAATTGTTTTTAATACCCCAATTCTTCCATGGTTCATTTTGCTTCATTATTATAAAAATTCCTTTTCATTTAGTAATTTTCATTGGTGTTTTTAATGTAATATTTACAATATAAATTCTTACTCTTAAGCATTTGTTGTTCTTTTTCTTTTTTTATTTTTTATTGTATTTTTCCCATTACCATATGCTCCTTATTGCTCCCCTCCCCCACCGCAATCACCACACTGTTGTCCATGTCCATGAGTTCTTTTTCATTTTTGCTCAATCCCTCCAATCCCTATTCTCTCCCACTTAGCTGTCATCCTGTTCTTTCCTTAATAAAATTACAAACATTTTGAAAAAGATAGTTAAGGAAACACATTAAATTTATCTTTGGTCTGAAAAGGCAGCATTGTGAACAATATTATGTTGGCCACAAGAAGAGTGTTTTATTGTTGTGTCAACATTATAAGCAGAATTTTTCACATTTTTTCAAACATGTAATTGTATTATTACTTATTTTGATATAACCACTATATTAAACAAGTGTTATTTGCACTGTAATGAAAACACATGTTCTTTTTATGCCTCACCTTCTTTTTAAATAAACTCAATGAGGATAATATTTTTCTGATCCTGGAAGAAAACATAGTTAGGTCCCAAGACTTTTCTGCTCACTTTTAAATAAATCACAGTTCTATGAATCCTTTAAATCACCAAATATCCAGTATTTGGAGAAAACTTGATGGCTTCTGAAGATGAGAGGTCTCCTTTCTCCCCCACAGTCAAGGCCTATGGTGGAAGCCGAGTGCCTCCCAGGAAGGGAGCAAGGTGGGCTTCTGTACCCCAGCTCTCCAGGGAAATGGGGGACAGGAGCAAGGAAGTGAGGAATGGCTTGGTTTTCAGAAATCTTAAGGCTTTTCCAGTGAGAAAGATAGTTATTTTTCCCTGACCCCTTCTCTTGGCTTCCTTATCGATTCCCACTGCTGGACCTTTCCTCTTGTAGTCCTGAAGAAATGCGAAGTGCATTCATTCCTGCACTATGTGCTCTCCCATCACTCATGCTTCAGGACAGTCCATGCTCTCCCATCACCCATGCTTCAGGACAGTCCATTAGACATAAATGCTCAGAGGTTGAGTCCCCATGCCTTCCCAGGTGCATCTCTTGGTCAGGTTTCCTCTGGTTGGAGAGGGAATTGGGAATGGGACAGGGAATCCCTGAGGAGCTGTGGACATTTCAGTAACTCATTTTTATAATGGCTAAAGGAAAGACATGCACTAAACTGCACTCAGCTCTTATAAAGGACACAATCCCTGTGAAAGGACACAATCCCTGTGATTCTGAAATGAGATAAATGGTTGGAGAGTCTTAGTAAAGTGCAATGAATAATACTTTAAATTTTAAAAAATGATTAAAAATTTTTTAGGTTCTTAAGTTGAACCTGTTTTATAATACAACACATATCCACAAGTGTGAATTATCAATATTAAATTAATTTTTCCCCTAAATTTTTATCTTCATCAGAGTTTTAGTGCAAACTCTACTAGAGTCTTGGGCAGGCAGAGGGGGTTGTAGAAACTCAGAGACAGTTCTATAAAAATCTTCAGACATCAAAACCTACAGCTTAAGCAACTTATTTTCGTCATGACTTCTGAATACAATGGTTTATATTTATGGTAACATGTAAAAAATATAACCAGTGGAACATTTTCCTTTTTACCATGAGAAACACTCTAATAATAAATAGACTAAAAATTATAGAAGATTAATAGATGAAGTTTAAGAGATAACCCAATGAAAGGGATTGAAGATTACCTACTTTATTTCTGTGTGTGTGTGTGTGTATATATATATATATATTCATTCATTTATGTCTATATATTCTGAAATCCACATTTTTTCTGGATAACACAATTTGGCATACAGATATAATACAGCAAATAAATTAAGTTTCAAACATACTTATTGAGGTTTTTTGGTTTGTCATTGAGCCATCAGTTGCTGAAATATGCTTATAATATATTACACTCTTTAATATTTTAGTTGAGCTAAACATAAACATTTAAGAACTTTGAGATTAACTACATTCAACTTGGATGAGCTACAGAGACTTTGAGAGAATTCTCTAAATACCCTCAGATATCAAAACCTATATTTTATTGCAACAAATTTTTGTCATGAATCCTCATGTATCCAAGCCTGTTTATTTGACACCTGGATGTAAGAACTTGGTTCCAGAGTTAGCTGAGGGTACTGCAAACACACAAAGTTCTCAGCATGGTCCCTGACACAGTGGGGATGATTGCTCCAGTAAAATTACAGTGGTCATGGCTGCAAAAAAGGTGTCCTAGTTTATGGTAGTTTGTGGTGAAGAGTTGTGGAAAAATGCACATGGACAACATGTTGAGAACTGTAGATGTAGTCTAGTCTCTCCCTTTTAATTCAGTAATCTTGTTTGTTTTGAAGACTAGTAAATAGAAGAAATATGTTGTTCTGTAGAAACAAGAATAACATTATTTATATACACTACTGGGATGGGAGGGGGGTGACTTTTTTGTTTGCTCCGTTTTGCTTTGTAGTCAGCAATGATAACGTACTTGCTTTGGTCAGTTTCCATACTCCCTCTTTCTCTTTCTCTTATGAAACACCCATAACGTGCTTGCAAAATGCCTGACTAGGGTCCAGAGCACAGTTTGAAATGAGATAAATGGGATAAATATGAGATAAATTTGCAGTCTTTGATCACTGCAAAAATCAGTTCCACCTGTATTAGAAAACATGGTATTTCCTGATCGGTAAGGATTCCTTGAGGTAAATATCCCATGAAGAGACACCAGTTCCTAACCATGGATGGATAAGTGGTGCTTGGACTAAGGAACTGGCTACAAGGTAGAGGACACAATAGATGAAGAGGGAACTGGTGATCTGCGGGGATAGGGACCCTATGGGCATCTGGGAACAGGTGGGAGAATGAGGTCAAATTGGAGTGAGGTCTCCAGGCTTTAAATGTGAAAATTATCCTTCTTTCACTGGGAGCCAGGGGTCATCATCTTGGTAGCTGTCTAGAGTCTTTGTCCTTGGATCCATGGACTGAGATTGATTTTGGAGAGAGAAAAGAAGGATGTTGAAAAAATGTATCACTTGTGAAATTTCTGAAATTATTAAATCTTTTCTCCTCAACCTAATATAACTTTGATATGGGCTTAAATAATGGAAGGAAACATTAAACATATACTAGTGAGAAAGCTGATCTGTTTTAGAGAGAAGTTGAAATTATATTCTTTAAAAGTTTTTTTCAGTTTACATGTCATTTCAACAATTTAATTCCTGAAGTCATCAGTAGGATATTTTTGCAACTCATCCTGTTGATAAATTCACATATTTTGATTATAAGGAAAATCATTTTGTTAGTAATGAATATCCTAGATGTCCAGAAAGACTTCCATCGGCATATTTAAAAATGGCCCGTGTGTTCACCAATGGTCTGGTTGAGGTCATTGTAAAGGATGGTCATGGTAATGGAGAGATTTAACTTCCCAGCGTCTATCAGGTGAGCTCATTCCACTCCATTCTGTCAACATCCAGTCTGCACTAACAAGATCGTAACAAGCAATGTAATATTAATCATCAGAAAAATCACACTTCTTCTTTAGGTGAGACTTGCTGTTCTTTCTTAATTAGAGGGAACAAATATTTCATGTAGGGAAAATAATTATAGGCTTGAAGAATTCCGTGAGCTGGCTGGTCTTAAAAAGCAACCCCATGTCAGCATTTAGGATAAACCGTGTTGGTCTGAAGAGTCCTACTGAATGGCAGAGAGGCTGATCTTCACTGTGATGCTCTAAACGAAAGCAGAGCAGATTGACTGGGTTAAGTCTAAATGTGGCTTCAGTTTTCATTTGGGAATTGTTCTTAGTTTTGCTCTACTGGATTCAGTATGTATACAATTGGTTTGGAATATTTAGTGGTGTGTATGCACATATATGGTGAATTTTAAAGGATTTTAAAGAGAAGAGACTATTTTTTGTTATTTATATTGAAGTGAGAGCCAGATTTCTTATGATTTCTACATTTGTTTTTCATTGATGCAATCAGATGCATAGCACAAAATATACTTATGCAACGTTATAGTGTGGTGTGTCCCTTTTTAGGTCAAAGTCCAATTTAAGAATTCAATGAATGGCATAAACACACACATACACACAGTGTTTTAATATAATTTCTTGAGATTAATACCTCCTCCCTCAATAAAAATTCATGTACCTGGGCTATAATAATTTTTAATTTGTTGATTAAAAATTAATAAATACTTGCTGAATTAATACCTTTAAAATGGTTCAAGTCTCCTGGTCATTCTTGAAGATTTTTAAGTCAAGTCAGTGTATTTTTTGTAATGATTTTGTTGTTGAACTTGTTTAAGTTGAAAAAAGGTATCTTTTGAAATTTTAGACAAAATCTGTATTTTTAAAAAACTGCACTGAGATAGCTCTTACTACATGATTAACATCATTTTAAAAACACTAATAAGATACTGGAATAGAGAACAGGCTGACAGTGACCAGAGGGGAGAAGGGAAGGAATTTCAGGGGGAAAAGGGAAGGGCTTACGGGAACAAGTATAAAGGACACATAGACAAAAGCTAGGGGTGGGGGGTGGAAATGGGAGGGACGTGAGGAGGGATGGGTGGGTGGGCTGGGATGGGAGTAAAGGACAGAAAATTGTACTTGAACAATGATTAAAATAAAATAAAATAAAACAAAAAACACTACTATGGCAGTAAGCATGCAGACCTATTCTGTAAAATTATTTTTAGTAGATTAGATTTTTCAGTTATGACCACATTTTCCTCAAGGATCTTGCCCCTGAGCAGGAGTCAGTAACTTAGTCTACAGTGCATGCTAGGGGAGCCTGAAGATGGTGCTAAGGAAGGAGCAACTCTTGGTGCACTGCAGGCAAGCCTGTAAAAATATCTTGGGTGTTAACCACTTACAGGTACACTATTGCACGGATCACCTACAAATACTTTACCTAATCTTATGACAGTTTTCAAATTCCATCTATGGGTTGTTTTTTGCTTCTTATGTAGGGGGTTTGTTATTACTTCTGCACCACTTCCTAATGTTTTACAAAATGCATAAGCCTAAAGTTCAAATTAGGGGTGTGTGCATGTGCATATGTAGGAGTGTGTGTGAGTGTATGTGATTATTTTTTTCTTAGATTGTTTCAGCAAGAGATTTAAAAAAAAAATTCAGATGCAACCTATGACTTTTTAAAAGGACTTGAATGTAGCCATCACTAGTTATAAATGGCCCTTATAGAAGTATAATTTGTTTTATCATTTACAAAATGCAATGTCACTTTGGACAGGTTAACTCTGAGTTAAAAATTACAAGATTAATCTCCTTCTAGTATGATAGTCCCTGGGAGCATCCCAGGTGATGAGACTTGTCCATTACTGGGATTCCATAATCTCAGAAGGTTTAATTACTCCTTGCCATGCTTCCTTACACACAGGGCACTTTCCCTTTTCATAAGTGTTTGTCATTTCCTCCAACAAGAAGGCTTAAAGTGGTCTGTGTTCCATTCCTTCATTAGTCAGATGGTTAGGAAAGATTTTATTGAAAAGAAGCAACATGATTTTCCAGAATGCTTGTGTCCCTCTTCCCTGCCCCCCGCCCAGTACAGAATGGAACTTATACAGTTATTGCCTAACTCTAGATCTAAGAGCTTTGTGGTCTTCGGGACTCTCTGCATCATTGACCAGATGAACTGGAGTAATTCTAAACTGTATTGAGTGGGACAAGGTGCAGTGACCATTGCAAAGCAGAGGAATATTAAAATTAATCTCAATATGATTTCAAAACCACATACATCTTTCCCATAACACTCAAGAAATCACAGCGTGAAAGAGTTTGCAATGCTCATTAGGTTTTCCAATGCTGAAGCAAGTTAAAAACTTAATCTGAATGATAAACTAGAGGATAAAAAAACATATAGAAATTAAATGTTTTTCCATTTTTTTAGGATAAAATTGGAGATTAATTTTCCCAGGAAAACATCTGACCATATGATATATTTAACGTCACTTGAGAATCCTAATTAAAATTTCATTCTCTCTCTCTGTCTTTCTATACATACAATAAATTGCTGCTAATAGTTCAAAAAAAGGTGATAAAGATTATTTAGCAGACACAAAACTGGGAACAATGTGAAGTTTGCTTCTGAAGCAGGGACTGAACTTGTAAATGAATCAGATTAAAAATAAAATATTTACTCTATTAGTTTGAATGGTCTCCTTCAGCACTTTAATGAATTGATTATGAAGATTTAAGCTCTTTCATGGAAATTACAAATAAAAATACTTCTGCAAGAAGGATAATAATTTAAAAATCTAGACAATCAGTTCATAAGTAATAAGAGTTGGTAAAAAGATATTTTGTATGTTGCCTTATTAATTATATGTAAAGTACTTATTTCTTATAAATAAATTTATGGTATGTTAATAAAGCCCAAATAACTTATAGAAATAGGAATACACCTGCAGTTCCTTTGTGAGAAAATGAAAGCAGACTTATCTGTTTCTTTTATCATTTAACATATCTTTTTTCTTAACTATTTTAATTTGGGGGGTACAGATTTAATAATCAAGAAGAGTAGAAAGGCATATAGGCAAGTCATTTGCCGCTATCTAGAATGTGCACAATTAATGTTTGCCACTTTTGCTTCACATTTTTATTAACATAAAAGAAATAGACTTGCAGCTAAGAGCTGAAGTTCCTTTTATCAACATAGGTTCATTCCTCACCTTTCCTCTCCAGAGACAGTAATATCATCAATTCTGTGTAAACTTTCTGTAATTTAGTTTTCTGTTTGTCTGGACATTGTTTTTTTCTTAATAGCTAAATAACATGGAACCATTAAGAATTTTAAAGTATGCTGTACTTTCCTTCTTAACTTCACATGTTTTTGGAAATTTAATTATATTGATACCGAAAGAACTAATTTATTCTTTCTAACTGCTGTATTAATTCCTCTGGGTGAAGAAACCAGAACATTCTCATCTGTTTCTCTGGTGATGGACACTTAGGTCTCTTTTCACTTTTTTCTCAATTATGAACAGCGTTGCACCATCATACATGTCTCCTGACATACATGTTTAAAATGATCTCTGGAGTATATATTAAGTGGTAGAAAATTTCAGGTAGAACATTAATTTGCATTTTCATTATGAGTGCAGTGGAACATGGCGATGCAGATCATGCCCTGCCCCACGAAGACACAAAGAGGCGCAGTGAGATTTGGTCAATGACACATAGAGGTCTGAATTTAGAGCATTTCATAGACATTCTTTTCCTATTCCTCAATCATCTTGCATTTTTTTCCTAAAAACCTTTAGATTTTCAGTAAAGCAGATACTATTTTTTATGTGAGGAATTGACATAATTTTATATTTTAGTCAGATATTCAATTATCCCTATCACATTTATTAGAAATGCTTTTTCACCTCCTCCTGAATTTTAATCTATTTGACCAGCACTGTATCAATAAAGTATTGTTTTAATAAGTAAATTTTCATAAGATTTTATTTTTATTACTTATTTTGGTTATCCCTAGATTTTTTTTTGCATATGAATTTTATAATCACTTTTACTTAGCCCATAAATAAGTCTTTGGGGATCTTGACTAGAAATAAATTTATAGATTAATATGAGGAGAGTTGGCCATTTTAGGCTATTGATTTTTCCCACAAATATCCATATTTCTATTTATTTATGTTTTTTATTTTTGAATAATTTTTTGCATTTTTATAAATTTTTACAGATTTTTATTTTATTTTTACTGTGCACTTTGTACTTTTTTGTTCCTTTGATGAATGCTATATTTTATTACATTTTAATTTGTTTATTGGGATATTCAATATTGAATTTCATATGTTGATCTTATATCTAGAAACCCTGCTGACTTTCTTATTAGTTCTAAGAATTTTCTTGCATAATATCTTACTATTTTATGAACATAATTATCTTTTTCTTTTCATTTTCTCATCTCTTATTTGTTCTTCTTATTTTATTGCATTGGCTAGCACTGCCTGTACAATGTTGAAAATTTATAGTCATAGTGGATATTCTTATCTTGTTTCCAACTTGATATAATATTTCTAAATATTTGCCATTAAGTAATCTGTTTACTTAGCATTCCAGTAGATAATCTTCTTAAGTGTTTTCAATTATCGATGCATATTTTTATCTAATGTTTTTCTTTTATCTACTAAGGTTATTGTAGTGATTCTTTCCCTTTCTTTGCTCAGGTGGCAAACTGTACTGATGTATATTATATGATGTTGAATAATTCATTTGTAGTGTCAACCCTATTTGGTCATAATGTAGTAGATTCAATTTTCTAGTTTTTATTAAGGATTTTTGCATTTATTTTCATTAGTGAAATGAGTTCTATTTTTTCTTCTTATGCAGCTCTTTGCTGTCGGGTTTATATTGAAGAGAAAATTGGGTAAATT